>QRFJ01004678.1:0-30719 GCA_006176705.1 Cocos nucifera | reverse complement strand
CTTCCGGATCAATCACCATCCTCATGATGATCCTATGGTCGGGAGCTGTTTATGAGTTAATAATGATTATTCATGTCTTAAATTTTCAACTCTTGAAAATATGAATTATCATTACCATTAACTCAAAGGATGTATCACAGACACTAAATACACATGTGTGATAGAAAATAACCCATTTCATTAATTATAGTCAAAATTATAATTTTGCCCTTAGAGGTGTATTACAAGTGTCAGCCAATTCTAGCTTCTATGGCACATATATCTAACAGGACAGTCGGTCTAAGATCATTGTCTGATGATGATTAAGAACTTAGAAGAGCTTGAGAAGCTAGATGTCAAGCTAGATAGAGGCATGCAAATTGATGTGACCTTGCAGTCCTTGACTGATGCATATGGATAGTTTATCATGAACTTTCATATGCATAAGCTACAATATACATTAGCTGAATTAATGAATATGCTGGTTACTACTGAGCATTCTTTGAAAGGTTCAAAGGACTCAGTGCTTGTTGTAGAGCGGACTTCCTCCAAGAGAAAGTCTTTTGGAAAGAAGAAGTCTACGAAGAAGCAGAAGATAGATGAAGGGAAGAAGAAGAAGAAAGAACCAAAGAAGAAGGCCGTCGATAAAGAAAAGTATTTTCATTGCAATATAGATGGTCATTAAAAGTAGAACTGTCCTTTATACCTGATCAGCCTAAAGAATAAAAAAAAGGTAGGTTCTTTTGAAGGTATGCTCATGATAGAATCAAACCATATGATTTCTTCTACATCCAATTAGGTGCTTGACTCTGGTTCTAGTGCTCACTTGTGCACTCTATGTAAGGTCTTGAGGAGAGCAGGAGATTAAGGGATGGTGAGATGATTCTGTGCATCAAAAATGGAGCAAGAGTTGCTGCTGTGGTCGTGAAAACCTACCTATGAGGATTTATGGTGCTCCCAAGCCTTGGGAGGCCATGGGAGGAGCTAGGGCATTGGCTCTAGGGATTTCAGGGGCTTGGTTAGTGTTTCGAAGACCTGGGACACAAGATGAAGTAAGAAACCAAAGTTGGAGAATCAAGACTGCAGAAAGAAGATTTTCTGTAGGTTAGCCAGCTTAGTCCAAAAAAAAAAATTGGATCGGCTAAGTCTCCGAGCACAGGCAAAATGGAGAGCTAAGCATTTGGGACCGCAGGCATGGCACAAAATTGGGCCAACTCTATTTCAGATTGAGCCGACCCGGTGAAACTTAGTCGGCTCAGTGCTGAGACTGAGCCAGCTCAGTGCACGGGCAGAATTATGCAAGGATCTATTTTGGGCTAGGATCTGGGTTGATCCTAGGGGTCTTAAGGCCTGGTTCAAGAGGTCTTAAGGGAGCTAACTCATGTAAGGGTCGGGTCTAGATCTAGAGGATGAGAGCATGGGAGACATAGGTGTACATGAGCTCGGTGAGTGCTTTCATGTATTAAGTTAGCTAGGGAAGTTTTTGGTTGGGTCTAATGGCTATGTATAAATACATAAGTTGTCTTAGAATTTTTATCAGTGGAATCAATACAGATCTTTTCTCTCTCAATTCTCTCTTCTTCTCTTCTCTCCAGAGTTGCTGTCCCAGGATTCTTGAAGAAGCCCTAGAGAAGGGGGCGTCTCCCTCAAGTCCAAGGAGGAAGGCACCCCATCATAGATCCAGGTAGAGGGTCGATAGTTTGCTGCCCAGGAACATCACTTATTTCTTCAAATCCTTGCTAAAGATCAGGAGCTTTCGCAACATGGTATCGGTGCTTGTGATGTCAAGGATGATTGGCGTTCGAGCAATATCATGGATCTACAATTTGGTATAAGAGCTAGGTGATGCCTGGGACGTTGTGGATGGCAATATGATATCAGAGCCAGATTTTAGAGCCTGATGTGCGTGAAAGTGAAGGAGAAGTCATACAAGGTAAAATCAAAAATCTGCACAAGGATTCCATGGTATGTCTCAAATTTATCTTATTATTGCTGTGGTTTGGCCAACCGAGAGCAACGAGTTGAAAATGGAGGTTAAAAGAATTAATGGGAAGAGATTTTTTTGGGGTGGAATGATTGGGTGCATGATTTACTGATCGATCTTGGTGGAAAGGCTAGGGTGTATGATGGTTATGTGATAGGCAGGGAGTGCTAGAGTGCTGTAGTAGCATTTCTCTGAAGATGTAGAGCTGAGAGAGGCTCGATGTTAGCAGTCGAGGAGGATATCTCAGTAGAGAGCATCAGGATTCTCTAGGAAGATTGGTTGTGTGGGGCTTTTGAAGAGAGGTTTCCTAAGGGGTAAAGATCGAAGGAAGGCTGAAGAAGTGACTATACGTCCTTCGGTGTTAGAAAGGCAGAAAAGTAGTCGAAGATGTATTTAGCGATTTGACCAGAGTATGGATTTATGGAGCCTTGGGGATGATGGAGATGGATGATCCATGGAGGTCCAGCAAGTTAGGGCTGGGTGGTTATACAACAGAATAGAGATGAGTCAGGAAATGCTGGAGTGTTGCAGTAGCGCTATCCTAGACTCATAAGTGCTGAGAGAGGCTCGATGGTGCAGCAGTCGAGGAGTGTATCTCAGTAGATGGTGTCAAGGGCATCTCAGAAAGATCGAAAGCAGGTCTCAGGATGAGCCAGGAGGTCTCAGAAAATGCTAGGAGGTCTCAAGCAATCGGAAGTATCATGAATCAGATTTCTTCTATAGGAGCATCAGGGAGAGTTGCAGTTCAGGTGGAGGATGGTTCTTCGAGCGTAACTAAAGCGATGGCTGGTGTAGGAGTAGAAGGATAGGACTAGGATGGAATTTCCCAAGGTTCAATCACTGGATTCAGAAGAGTTGGATGAGCTCTTGGGTTTCGAAGGTGCCTGCAGGTTGTGGAGGTATCCAAGACAGCTTCGAAGAGGACCACAGAGTGCAGAGGGTTTGAAGGGGCAACAACGGTGTTCGAGGTGCAGCGGTTGGCTCAGCAGTGCAGTGTTGAGTGGTTGGCCTCGAAGGACTTGATGATAGAGTCGACTTCTGCGGCATCAGATGGACTTCGAATATAGGTGGAGCTCCATAATGGTGGCTTCATAAATGGAGAGAAATTTGGCATGAGTTCAGATTGTCGATGATGCACAGTTTCAGGTGGAGTGGCATGTGCAGGTGGATAAGCATAGCTCTAAGAAGATCATGTCAAGTGGTACAGCATGTGCTGGTGCAGAAATGCTATAGGTTCTACAGGAAAGTCTAGAGAAAATGATGCAGCTGCTAAGCAGAAGGGATCCTACAATTCTAGGGTGGTACCAAGAAGCAAGCACAGGTCTTCAATGGTGGAGATGGTTATCCCAAAGGTCTCAAAGGTGCACAACAGCTGAAGAGGATTGATGAAAGTAATGTTTACACATGTGTTGTCGAGTGTGCAGGGATAGTGGGATTGTGCAGGAGGGCATTGTCGAGGGATTTGCCAAGGCTTGGGGCACCAAGGTGGAGATTGTAAGGAATTCAGACACGAAGTTGAAAAGCAAACTAGAAAACCCATTAAGATTCTTCGTTCAGATCGAGGAGGTGAATACCTTAGTCAAAAATTCTTAAACTATCTCAAGCAAAATGGCATAGTCTCTCAATGGACTCCACCTAGAATACCTCAACTCAATGGGATTTCAGAATAAAGAAACTGGATCCTATTAGATATGGTCTGATCCATGATGAGCTTCACAGATCTTTCTAATTTTTTTTAGGGATATAGTCTATTAACTGCTATATATTTACTGAATAGGATTTTCTCTAAAATCATTCTTACCACACTATATGAGATATGGCATGGTAAGAAATCAAGTCTGAGTCATTTCAGAATTTTGGATTGTTCGGCTCATGTCAAAAGACAACAAGAAGACAAGTTAGACTATAGGTCCTTTAGAGCTCAATTCATAGGATATCCTAAAGAGTCATTAGGATATTATTTCTACATTCCAAGAGATCACAATGTGATTGTGAGTCGGCATGCTATTTTTTTTGAAAAATAGTTTATTCAAGATGGTGGCATTGGAAAGCAGATCAAGCTCGAGGAGAAAGTCTCACAAGAGCAACAAGCTAAGGACCCTATGGAAGCAGATCAGGTTGAGCCAATATAATCACCACCTCCTCCACCTCATAGATCGGAAAGGACTTTCCATCCCCATGAGAGGTACATAGTGTTAGATATATGTGCCCTAGAAGCCAGAATTGGCTGACACTTGTAATACACTTCTAGGGGCAAAATTATAATTTTGACTATAATTTATAAAATGGGTTATTTTCTATCACATATGTGTATTTAGTGTCTGTGATACATCCTTTGAGTTAATGGTAATGATAATTCATATTTTCAAGAGTTAAAAATTTAAGACATGAATAATCATTATTAACTCATAAACAGCTCCCGACCATAGGATCATCACGAGGATGGTGATTGATCCGGAAGGTTGGTGTACGATCGCTTCTCTTTAGTAGATGAGTCTTGAGTCTACGGTGTGGAGACACTAGAGCGAGAGTATAGGTACTCGTTAGAGAACGAGGGCATGAGCGTGACCACCTCGAGTAGTCATTAGGAAAGTCTTCCTTCTCGTCAATGACTGACTCGATGCTGTAGTAGTGTGTCTGGTTCTTTGACCTGAGATGCATCGGCAGTTCACCTTGAGGGTGTTATAGTTTGACTACACCATTACTCGGTCTCCTAGCCATATGGAACCTGAGGTGTATGTTGGCTGTGACATTTCTTATGTAGGAACTGGATTGCATCAAGATGGGATCTATCTACCTCGGAGGTAGAGGAGCAGCCCCTATGATAATCATGAGAATCAAGTCCTGAAAGCCCATGGCCATGGCAGAGTGAAATAATAGAAAGAGTTTCTATTTAGATTTTCACATTGGACTCGAATCGAATGATTACATCATATGACAGAGACTAGGGTTTGACGAGTTCACCTTAACCCTAATCTGATCGGGGCTCAAGATAGAATAACTTAATCACACAGGTAGCTGCACCAAGAGGTTCACATTCAGCTCTGATGGGTTGCCACCATATACTGCTAGGTGTCACTGGTGGATTTTGGGAGCAATTAGAATGATTTAGAAGATCGATCATTCTAGCTGTTCGAATCAGAAGAGTTCTGATCCATCGAAAGGAGTTTCGATGATGTCTATGATAGAGATCATGACATATCCCATTATCATACAGAACTGAACCTAACTGGGTCACACAAACAAGGGTTTTAAATCTGGTGATCATCAATTGAACTGATCTAGTTCAATTGATCTGAATGAGATTCAATTAGGTTCAAGAAAATCGTGCTAGCACTCGATTGAACCTAACGTTCTTCTTTTACTATCATAAATAAGTTGTCCTGACTGAGCCAAAGGAGTTTTGTGCTCAATCAGAGGCCTTCATATGGTCTGACTGGAGGTTGTCCAAGTCAGAATAGGTTGTCTTATTTGTAAGACATTACCTGCCATTTTTGGTCATCTGCCATTTCTTGTTCTTTGACTTTGGTCAAAAGTCTACCTTTGACTGGTCAAACATTGACCATTCACCCTTTGACTTTTGACCACATGTCATGCACCTATTGGAGAGCTGGTGGGGCCTGTCCCCCTGCCAAAAACCTGGCAAGGAGAAGGGCGCACGCCAAGCATGGTGTGAGCCCAAGTAGGAGGCGCCTAGGAGTCCTTGTTGGACAAGGACTCCACCTCCCTTTTGGATTCCAATCAGAGTTCTACTAAGAATCCAGTTTGACTGGTCTTAGGCGCCCTCTAAGGAGGAATCTAGGGGTCTCTATTCCAACCAATCAGATTTAGATCTGATTTCACAAAGGGTTGTGATTGGTTGAGAGGAAGAGGAGTTGGATCACAGAGGTCTATAAATAAGACCCTGCGCCCAACCCTAATCCTAAGTGAATGCCATTAGACACGCCCCAAGGCTGCCTCTCCCCTCCTTCTCCATGCCATAGTCTCTTCTCCCCTTGCTCTCCACGTCCAAAAGGTGTTTTGGACTTTGGTTGGTGCGATTCAGATCAAGGAAAGGCGATCAAAAGCAAGAAGGCTGCGCTGCTGTAAAAGGACGACTGCAGATCTTCAAAAGAGTTTTAAAGATTCTCCAGATCAGAACCAGATCTGATTTTTGGAGGTGTGATAGAGAAGAAGAGGATCTCTAGATCCAACCTGAGTGGATACCGGTAGAGGCCAGGCGCTTGCGTGGCTAAGATCCAGAACCTTCCGCTGCAATCAGGATCATCTACAGGGTAATAGGATTACCCAAATCAGGTAAATTAAATTTGATTTAATTTATCTTATTTTATTTTATTTATTAAAATAATAAGAATCAGATCTGAAATATATCAAGATCTGATTGAGATCAAGAGAAAATTTTTGAAATATATCTCTTGATCTAATCAGATCTGAACGAACCTGGATCGGAAAATCAGGATTTCCCTTCACATAGGTACTATTTTAGAGAAAGTAGAGAAAATGTTCCTCGTTGGTAATGGGGTTCATGGTGATGATTCCAAAACCTATGATGAGGTGATATCGAATATCGACTCCAAGAAATGGTTAGAGGTAATGAAGTCAAAAATTGACTTGATGCACTCAAACCAAGTCAGGACCTTAGTAGATCCACCTGAAGGTATAGTACCTATTGGGTGAAAATGGATCTACAAGAGAAAGATTGGTGTAGATGAGAATGTGGAGACATTCAAAGCTAGATTAGTGGTAAAAGGGTATAGTCAACGTAAAGGCATTGACTATCAAAATATCTTTTTGCCAAAAGCTATGCTAAAATCCATCTGTACATTGCTTGCTGTTGCAGCCTATTTTGATTATGAAATATGGAAAATAGATGTAAAAATGGTATTCTTAAATGGATACCTTCCGAAAGATATCTATATGGAACATTTGCTAGGTTTCACATCCCGTGATGCTGATCACAAAGTATGCAAGCTGCAAAGGTCTATATATGCACTTAAGCAAGCATCTTGGAGTTGGAATACTCGTTTAAATGATGTGATCAAATTATTTGGTTTCATCAAGAATGAGGAGGAATCATATATTTTCAAAAGGGTCAATGGGAGCGCTATTATTTTCCTCATACTGTATGTGGATGATATCGTCCTTATTGGGGATCATATTTCTATGTTGACTATGGTTAAAATATGGTTATCTAAAGAATTCTCCATAAAAGACCTAGGAGATCAGAGTGATACCATCGGATGTCATTTCTCTGTACTATGATAATAATGGTGCCATAGCCCTATCTAAGGGGCTGAGGTCTCACTAGAAATCTAAGCACATTAAGCGGCGATACCACTCATCCGCGATTACCACGTGAAAGGTTACATCGAGGTCAAGAGAGTTGACTCCATAGATAATGTGGCAGATTCACTCACAAAGCCGTTAGGCTAGCAGAAGATCGAAGCCCACCTTGAGAAGATGGGACTTAGATTTATAGCCAATTGGCTTTAGGATAAGTGCGAGTTTGTTAGACATGTATGCCCTCGAAGCCAAATTGGTTGACACTTGTAATACACTTCTAAAGGCAAAATTATGATTTTGACTATAAATAATAAAATAAATTATTTTCTATCATAATGCATATTTGAAAGTGTCTATGATACATCCCTTGAGTTAATGATAATGATAGTTCATATTTTCAAGAGTTGAAAATTTAAGACATGAATTTTCATTATTAACTCATAAAATGCTCCCAACTATAGGATCATCATGAGGATGGTGATTGATTCAGAAGGTTGGTGTATGATCACTTCTTTAGGATAGATGAGTCTTGAGTCCATGGTGTAGAGACACCGGAGCGAGAGTACAGGTACTCATTAGTGAATGAGGGCACTGAGCATGACCATCTCGAGCAGTCATGAGGAAGTCTACTTTCTCGTCGATGATTGGCTCAAAGCTGCAGTGGTGTGCCTAGTTTTTTGACCTGAGGTGCATCAGCAATTCACCTTAAGGGTATTATAGTTTGACTACACCATAACTCGGTCTCCAAGCCATTCGGAATCCTGAGGTGTATGTTGGCTATAGCATGTTCATTATAGGAATTGGATTGCACCAATAGAAAATCTATCTACCTCGGTAGAAGAGAAGCAGTCCTATGATGATCATGAGAATCAAGTTCATAAGCCCATGGCCATGGCAAAGTGAAATAATAGTAAGAGTTTCTATTAGGGTTTTCACATTGGACTTGAATCAAATGATTAATTCATATGATGGATATTAGGATTTGACGAGATCACCTTAATCCTAATCCATTTGGGGCTTAAGATAGAGAAACTTAATCACATAGAAAACTACACTGAGAGGTTCACTTTCAATTTTAATGGATTGCCTCCAATTGCTGCTAGGTGTCACTGGTGGATTTTGGGAGTAATTAGAATGATTTGGATGATCAAGCATACTTGTCTGAATTAGAAAAGTTCTGATCCATCAAAAGGTGTTTCGATGACGTTAATCATAGAGATCACGACATATCCCATTATCATATGGAACTGAACCTAACTGAATCACACAACCAAGGATTTGGATCTAGATATCATCAATTGGATAATTCAGTTCAATTGATTTGAATAAGATTCAATTAGGTTCAAGAAAATCATGCTAGCACACGCTTCAGCCTAATATTCTCCTTTAACAATCATTAAAGCTTATCTCAACTGAGCCAAATGTGTTTGGGCTCACTCAAAAACCTTTACTTGGTCTAACTAGAGCTTGTCTAGGTCAAAAAAGGGTTATCTTAATTTATGAAATAAATTTGAGACAATACCTTCTATTTTTCATCACCTGCTAAATCTTGTCTTTGGACTTTGGTCAAATATTGACCTTTGACACTTAGACATCTATCCATGTATCATGCACCTATAGGAGAGAACCTTGGCCCTTATCCCACTACTCAAAAGTAGATAGAAAAAAGGCACATGCCTAGGGAGGCGTGCACTCCATGAGGATAAGATTTGGAGTCCTATATAGATGGGACTCCAGTTGCTTTAGGAAATCAAACTAGATGGCGTTAAGAAGACTTATTTGACCTAGTCCTGGCACCATCTAAGTTTTGAGGGACTCTAATCTGATTATATCAGATGATGTTAGCCCACCAATCAGATTTAAATCTGATTGTACAAAGGGCCATATTTGGCCAGGATGATGTGGCACTGCATGGCGTAGCAGGGTCTATATAAACCCTATCTGTGCCTATAATTGAGAGCTTTTTCCTTTAGCCCATGCCATGAATCTTTTCTCCCTCCTCCTCCATGCCACCCTCTGGTCCTCTCTCTCCTCTCCATGCCCAAGAGGTTTTGGGTATGAGTTAGGTGCGATCCAAGCAAGTGAAAGGTGATAGGAAAGGAAGAAGACAGCACAGCTGCAAGCGACAACGGTTGTTCTTCAAAAGAGTTTTTGAACATCTTTAAGATTGGATCTAGATCTAATTTTTGGAGGATTGATTGAGAAGAAGAAGATCTCCAGATCCTGTCCGAGTGAATATTGGTAGAGGCCAGGCGCTTGCGTGGCTACGTCTAGAACCTCAGGCAAACATCGAGATCATCACAGGATAATTGGATTACCCAAAATAAAAAAATAATTAAATTAAATTAAATTAAATTTTTATTTTATTTTATTTTATCAGATCAAATTAGAAGAGTCTTATATCTAATTAGGATCTTAGAGAAAAATTTTTGAAATATCCCTCTTGATCCAATCAAATCTAAACGAACCTGATCCGAGAAATAAGGTTTTTCCCTTCAATTAGCACCACTATGCCCATTTGATAGAAATCTTGCTCTTAGGATGATTATCGAGTTGAGCAACATAGAGAGAATCATAAAGCTGGATGCTAATAGTCTGTCCATAGAAATGAGAGTTCTTAGTCATTTTGTTGCTCAGATTGTCTTTCCGAAGATTGGCTGATTTGATCTAGTCCTAGATAGGATAATTGGAATTATGGACTACATAGTTTGAGGTGAGCAACTCAATCATCCATTGTTGAATTTTGGACAGATGAGAATGGAGTAGGTAGGGCCAAAGCATCTCTCCCTTATGGTATGGCACTGATCTCAGTCTTTAGGAAAGTTGGGATTGATTTTGAGGGAGAGCTATCTTTACATTTGAGACACACTGATACATATGGAGAGAAAACACTCACTGAGACGGGCTATCGAAAGCTGAATGATAGATTGATCAAGAGAGCTTCCAGATAAGAGCAGTCATAGACCCGAGATGGAGCCAGACCTAGTCAACTTGTAGATATTCCTTTGGCACAGCCTTCGATCGAGCCAGCCATAGACCCATTCACCACTCTCCTAGGTCCGTCTACTACTACTCATCCTCCACTAGATCAAACTATCAATAATCAGGCCACCCAGATCACCCACACTATTAGATGGACTGAGGCATCAAATGGAGGGGATCCAGACTGAGATAGCTAGGCTAGCATCTAAGGTTGGACATCTGATTCAGCTCATGGAGTAGAGAGAGAGATTCAGCATGTCCCCAGATATGAACACATCACTTCTAACTTCCATGGGATAGCTGGTAGACCTTCTGAGGACTCATGCTCCACTAGGATCGACGATAGTAGTGACCACCACCATAGCAGCAGCAGAGGTAGTGATTGAGGCAACGGCATCTACAGTAGCCGCTGACATAGTTGAGATAGATCCAGACATTTTCTTTATTCAGCCTCCGATTTCTGGGCCTCCTTCCAATGCACTCGATCAGCCATATACTACACAGCCTCCTCCTAGATCCCTTAGAACATATTCCTGAGCTGGAGGACCATCCACTTGTACCAAGAGTATGAGAGTGACTAGAGCCAGCTCCTCCACCACACTGGATGTCCCATCTAGTGGATCTATTAGGACCTAGGTCATCTTGTATAGGTCTTACTTTATATCTATATGGTGTATTAGGAGTTAGTCATCATATTAGGACTTAGGCATGATATGTTGTTCGTATCATCTTATTGTTGATGATACATTATCTTAGGATCTTGTTTGTATTGTATGGAAGTACTTTATCTGCTTGGATATCTTTTTGTATGCAGTACATACCTCTACGAACTATGTATTTTTTTTATATATGTATGAATATTTTTTTTTATATCCTTTTTATTGATGATACATTTTCTTGCTATTCATTCCTTGATGACGACAAAAAAGGAGAGAAAAAGATGAGCATAAAGAAAGGGGGAACAAATACACAAAGATGAAAAAGAAAGAGATAAGCATAAAGAAAAGGGGAGCACATAAAAATGAAGGAGAAAAATATAAGCATAATAAAAGGTGGAGGATACAAATAAAAGCACTCAAGAAAAATGGAATAAATACAACATGACGCAATAATGGAACATTAATGCTGAAAATGAGACACATATCTCAACATTCTGAAAATTTGGCACATCAATGGCACACTAGTGGCATATTAATGGCACATATCATAAAACTCTGAAGCTTCTAAATTGTTAGCACATTTTACATTTAACAAATAGAAAGGGGGAGGATCATTTTAATTAAAATGATAAATTACTATAAAATGGATGAAATTATGTATAACCTAAATTTGCATTTGAAATATTATTTTCTTCAGTATTGAATGCCTTTATGAATTTGTAACTATTTTGCATGAACTCAAAGGTTTTGTCATCTTCAAAATGGAGGAGATTGTTGATCCTAGGTATAATTTTGATGAATAAAAAAACATTTGAGTCCATTTTGGGTACTGGAATTTTGGTTGTAGTATTTAAAACAAAGTTTAGGAAGATAGAAACCCATTTCAATGATGCTCCATGTTTTGATTGAAAGAACCAAGAAAGAGGAGCAAAAAGAGATCAAGCCAAATACTTTCAAGGAATATTGGGTCATGAACAAGCTCAAAGAAAGTATAAAGATGGATTTGGCATGGTTTCAGCATTTAGCACAGTTCAAGGGTCAACTTTTGGTTGGTAGAAGCCGACCCATGGGCTCAGGCAAGCACCAAACTTAAATAGATGGTTTTAGTATGGACCCTATCGCAGGAGTTGATCAGGAGTCAACCATGAGTCGACTCATAAGGGAGTCGACTCAAGAAAAGTAGGAGTTGATTCATATCTCAAAAAAGGCATCAGTCCAAGAATAGAATGCAAAATTTTTTATCCTGCGACTGGAGTCGACTCACGAAGTCCAAGAGTCGACTTCGGCATGCAAAACTGGCATGAAATAGAAATACAGAGAGTCATAATTTTTTACCCTATTATTGGAGTCGACTCAAGGCTTTGGGGAGTCGACTTCTGAGTTTCTGACAGCCCCAATGGCTAGTTCTTAGAACTATCCAGATTTTGCTTTTCATCCTCTAAATAGTCTTTTCTGATATTCCAACGGCTACAAACCCATTTTTGAACTTCCTAACATGGATTAAAAGACTTCTAAGATCTGATTAAGGATTGGAAACTCAAGATATAAAAGCAAGAAAGTGAAAAACTTTAGAAACCTTTTAAAAATCTATGTGTAGTTCAAATAGTGAGCCTTAAAGAGCCTTCATTGTAGTTCAACCACTTAACTGTTAGATATGTGTGCCCTAGAAGCCAAAATTAGCTAACATTTATAATATACTTCTAAGAGAAAAATTATAATTTTGACTATAAATAATAAAATAGATTATTTTCTATCACATATGTGTATTTACTGTCTGTGATACATCCCTTGAGTTAATGGTAATGATAATTCTTATTTTCAAGAATTGAAAATTTAAGACATGAATTTTCATTTATTAACTCATAAAAGGCTCCTGACCATAGGATCGTCAAGAGGATGGTGATTGATCCAGAAGGTTAGTGTACAATTGCTTCTTTATAGTAGATGAGTCTTGAGTCTATGGTGTAGAGACATCGGAGCAAAAGTATAGATACTCGTTAGAGAATGAGGGCACTGAGCGTGACCACCTCGAGTAGTCATAAGGAAGTCTACCTTCTCGTCGATGACTGACTCGAAGCTATAGTGGTGTATCTGGTTCTTTGATCTAAGCTACATCGGTAGTTCATCTTGAGGGTGTTATAGTTTGACTACACTATGTCTTGGTCTCCTAGTCATTCGGAATCTTGAGATGTATATTGGCTATAGCATGTTCATTGTACGAATTAGATTGCACCAAGATGGAATCTATCTACCTCGGTGGATGAGGAGCAGCCCTATGATGATCATGAGAATCAAGTTCATAAGTCCATGGCCATGGCAGAGAGTGAAATAATAGAAAGAGTTTCTATTATGGTTTTCACATCAGACTTGAATTGAATGATTAAATCATATGATAGAAATTATGGTTTGACGAGTTCACCTTAACCCTAATCTGATTAGGGCTCAGGATAGAAGAAAATCACACAGGTAGCTACACCAAGAGGTTCATTTTTAGTTTTGATGAGTTGCCACCACATACTGATAGGTATTATTGATGGATTTTGGGAGCAATTAGAATGATTTAAATGATCGATCATTCTAGTTGTCTGAATCAGAAGAGTTCTGATCCATCGAAAGGAGTTTCGATGATGGAGATCATGACATATCCTATTGCCATATAGAACTGAACCTTACTGGATCATACAAACAAGGGTTTGGATCTAGATATCATCAATTGGATTAATCTAGTTTAATTGATTTGAATTAGATTCAATTAGGTTCAAGAAAATCGTGCTAGCACACGATGGAGCCTAACGTTCTTCTTCTATTATCATTAAAAGTTATCTCGACTGAGCCAAATATGTTTGTGCTCACTCAGGTACCTTTACCTGGTCTAACTAAAGCTTGTCTAGGTTAAAAAAGGGTTGTCTTAATTTATGAGATAAATTTGAGACAATACCTACCATTTTCTATCACCTGCTAATTCTTGTCCTTTGACTTTGGTCAAATGTTGACCTTTGACCCTTGGACATTTGCCCATGTATCATGCACCCATAGGAGAGACTTATTGACCAAGTCCACCTACCATTTGGTAGATAGATGGAGGGTGCATGCCTAGGATGGCGTGCACCCCATGTGGATAAATACTGGAGTCCCATATGGATGGGACTCTAGGTTGCTTCTTGGATTCAACTTAGATAACCCCTAGCCATAGACTTTGACCAGTCTTAGGCACCATCTAAGGATGAATCTATGGGGCTCTCATCTGATTGGATCAGATGATGTCATTCCACCAATCAGATTTAGATCTGATTGCATAAAGCAATGCAATTGGTCGGGATGATGCAGCACTGCATGGCGCAGTAGGGTTTATAAATAAACCCTGTCTATGCCCAACTTTTTATGAGTTCCTCTTAGCCCATGCTCCAAGGCTGTCCCTCTCCCTCATCCATGCTATCTTCTAATCCTCTCTCTCCTCTCCATGCCCAAGGAAGTTGGGCTTCAGTTTGGTGCAATCCAAGCAAGAAAAGGCTGACAAGAGAAGGAAGAAGGCAGCACTGCTGCAGAGACAACTGCTGATTTTCAGAAGGAGTTTTGAAAATCCTCCAAATCAATTCCAGATATAATTTTTGAAGATATGATAAAGAAGAAGAAGATCTCTAGATTCATTCTAAGTGGATACTGGTAGAGGCCAGGTGCTTGCGTGGCTAGATCCAGAACCTCAGGTAATCAATAGGATCATCAAAGAATAATCGGATTACCTAAAACCATGGTAACATTAATTTAGATTTAATTTAATTTAATTTTTTTATTTATTAGATCATAAAATTAGATCTGAAAAGTATTAGATCTAATTTGGATTTAAGAGAAAATTTTTGAAATATGCCTCTCCATCCAATCAGATTTGAACGAACCTGATCCAAAAAATCAAAATTTTTTCTTCAACTGGTATCAGAGCCAGGTTGCATAAAATTTATTTAGATCTAATTTAATTTGATAAATTAGTGATTTTAGATATCACATGATATGTGATTAGATCTGATATCAAAAAATTAGAAAATTAAAATTAATTAATCTAGATCTAAAATGTATGAGATACATAACTAGACTTGGAATAGAATTATTCTATGTGTAGTCTAGTATAATCATAATTTTTATTTGATTAATTATAATTTTAAGATCTATTTATTTACTATTTTTTAATCTTATATATATTATAATCAGATCTAAAAATAGAAAATAAATTTAATTTAATTTGTTCATATGTGATATGATAGTTGCATGTTTACACTAGTTATAAAAAGGTCTAGATTAAATTTTATTTGATGTGATCAAATTTAAATTTAATTTTTTAGATGATTATGAGATAATTTAGATCTAAAAAATATGCATGATATGATATATGAGATGTATACAAAACATATCTTAATTAGATTAATTTTTATATGAGATATATGCTTAGATCTAATTAGTTTTGTAGATTAATTATATTTCTGATTAAGGCATTCTCCTTAGCCGTCCAGTCATAAGAATAAAGTAGGGTTTAAAGACCCTCTTCTCCTATTCGATGAGTGTTCTTATGATGTGTAGGGGTGCTGCGCGTTCATCCTTAATCAAAAATTGAAAACTTATTTTTTACAAAACCCTAAATCCTAAAATCCTAGGATCTTATTTACATGTTTTGTTTATGAACCCTAAGCTTAACTAAGAATTAAGATTATGAAATATATTAGGTCTAAAATTGAGAATTTTAGATCTAAGATATGTTCATAAAATTGGGTTCGGGCTTGGGTAGCTCAATTAGATCTAAGCGGTTGATCAAACCGAATCAAAAGTTGGTTAGACGGGATCAATAGTGCTTAAATTGACCAGCCTAACAGGATTAAGTCTGGGTCAAGATCGAGTCATGTGAGTGATCGATCAAGCTAAAACCTAATTAGGCTCAGTGGTTAGAGTCTGGATTGTTGGCTAATCGGATTGGTTCTGGCTTAACAATTTGGTGTCTAAGGTAAGTTTGGCAGATATGACTTACTGATTTTTAATTGGGAGCTACTCGACTCGAATGCATTCTTATCGAGTTAATGGCATATCCCTTCCACCGATCTCACTTACCTGGCCATGTTTGTTGACTCAGTTCTAATCTGAGTTGATCAATAATCCAAGCTAACCCATGCCACTAGATTAGTCATAATGGTTATGACTATGTCAAGTCTAGTTTAATGAGACCTAAATCAAATCTTCCTAAGGAAACATTAAGTCTAAGGTCTTCCACCATTGTAGATGTGTGGGCCCTTCTCGGGATTGATTGTTCTTGACTGGTTATAGTGGCTGAGTTGCATCGAGAAGATGCAACCATGTCTATTAGGCATTGAATGCTACAGACTGGAGGATGGATTAGGCTCAATATTCTGGATACGGTAAGAAACTCAATTAGGAATCCAATCTATGCAAATGGTGGATCTGACTTAACTAAGGAATGGATCAATATTTCGGACACTGTGAGATTCATGAATTAGAGACCAAGTTTGGGTGCATCATGATTAAAGAATCATTAAATAAGAGTTGTTCACTTGTTGGCTAACCCATCATCAATAACTGTTAGGTGAGGTGATGAGTCAGTTGGTGGGACTGCACCATCCATTAGAAATCAGTAATCATGAAGATTTTTGCATCTCTACAGAAGGAGTGTAGGGATCCAAGAAAATAGTGAAAACTAATTTGTTTAAAAATAAAATCTCTAAACAAATTGGTTAAGTCTTAATTATAATATCTAACTAGAAACTTTGACTCTCTATAGGAAAATGTCTGCATCCAATCTATTAGCATGAATCCTGGACACCCATAGACTGACCAGATCAAATTACAAGGATTGGCACTAGAGCTTCAAAATTATTTTGGATTTTGAGAAGTTAACTCATGTATTGGACTAAGACCCTCCCACCTTACCAGCTCGTCCATCGACTGAGCAGAGAGCGTCTCTGAAAAAATGGACGGACGAAGATAATAAGGCCAGATACTATATATTAGACTTGATGTCTGATGAACTTCAGTGCCAACATGAAGATATCAGGACTGCTCGCTAAATGTTGGCTCACCTACAGGACATGTTTGGTGAACAAAGTCGCACAACCAAGTATCAAGTCACCAAATGACTGTTCAAGGCTAAGATACATGATGGACAGTCAGTCCAAGATCATTATCTGATGATGATCAAAGACTTGGAAGCTTGGAGTGAGGTTGGACTTGGATCTACAGAATGATATAATTCTGCAATCCTTGACTAATGCGTATGGATAGTTCATCATGAACTACCATATGCATAAACTTCAAAATTTTTTGGTCAAACTTATGAGCATGCTGGTTACTGCTGAGCTTTCTATAAAAGGTTCTAAAGGCTCAGTGCTTGCTATGGAATGGACTTCTTCCAAGAGAAAATCTTTTGAAAAGAAGAAGAAGTTTGCAAAAAAGTAGAAGGTAGAAGGAGGAAAGAAGAAAAAGGCAGAGCTGAAGAAGAAGGCCGCTGACCAAAGAAAGTATTTTCATTGCAATAATGACAGCCACTGGAAGTGGAACTGCTCTACTTATCTGGCCACCCTAAAGAAGAATGAGGCAGGTCCTTCTGGAGGTATGTTCGTTATTGAGTCTAACCTTACGATTTCTTCTGCATCCAGTTAGATGCTTGACTCTGATTCTAGTGCTCACTTGTGCACTTCTATGCAGGGTCTTGAGGATAGCAGGAGGCTGAGGGATGGTGAGATGATCCTGTGTGTCGAAAATGGAGCAAAAGTTGCTACCGTGGCCATGGGAACATACCCTCTTCAACTACCATCTGGTTTAGACTTAGCGTTAAAAGATTGTTATTATGTACCTGCAGCAAGCAGGAATTTGATTTCTATTTCTTGCCTTACATTAGAAGGCTATGTAATTAGTTTCTTTAGGACCATTATAATATTCTTTATGAAAAAAATAAAATTGCAAGTAATTTTCTTATTAACGATCTTTATCAGTTACATATTGATGTATCTATTTTTAATTTTGAGAAAAATATGAATACCATGAAACGACCTAGGGATAGTCCAAACAATAGGTATCTATGGCACCTAAGACTAGGTCATATAGCAGAAGATAGGGTTAACAAATTAGAGAAAATTGGACTATTGAGTCCATTGACTTTCGAGTCATATCCAATTTGTGAATCCTATCTTCATGGAAAAATGACTAAACTCTCTTTTGGAGGACATGGAGAAAGGGCCACGGATCTTCTTGCCATAGTGCATACTGATATATGCGGCTCATTTGATGTATCAGCTATAGGCAAGTTTGTCTACTTCATAACCTTTATCGATGATTTATCTAGGTATGGGTATGTGTATCTTATGAGACACAAGTCTAAAGCTTTTGAAAAGTTTAAAGAATTCAGACATGAAGTAGAAAAGCAAACAGAAAAATCCATTAAGGTTCTTCGATCAGATCGAGGAGGTGAATACCTTAGTCGAAAATTCTTAGACTATCTCAAGAAGAATGACATAGTCTCTCAATGGACTCCATCTAAAATACCTCAGCTTAACGGAGTTTTAGAATGAAAAAACTAGATCCTATTAGATATGGTCCGATCCATGATGAGCTTCACAGACCTTTCTAATTTTCTTTAAGAAAACTATTTGTTAATTGTAATATAATTACCGAATAGGGTTTCTTCTAAAACCATTCCTAGCACACCATATGAGATATGGCATGGTAAGAAACCAAGTCTGAGTCATTTCAAAATTTGGAATTGTCCGACTCATGTCAAAAGACAACAAGCAGACAAGTTAGACTTTAAGTCCTTTAGAGCTCAATTTATAGGATATCCTAAAGAGTCATTAGGATATTATTTCTACATTCCAGAAGATCACAATATGATTGTGAGTAGACATACCATCTTTCTTGAAAAATAATTTATTTAAGATAACGGCATTGGAAAGCAGATCAAACTCGAGGAGAAAGTCTCATAAGAGCAACGAGCTAACAACCAAATGAAACCAAATCAGATTGAGCCAATCCATTCACTACCTCCTCCACCTCGTAGATCGAAAAGGGTTTTTCGATCCTCTGAGAAGTACTTACGTACTATTTCAGAGGATGTAAAGGAAATATTCCTCATAGGTAATGGGGTTCATGGTGATGATCCCAAAACCTCAATGAGACGATATCAGATATCGACTCTGAGAAATGATTAGAGGTAATGAAGTTAGCAATTGACTCGATGCACTCAAACCAAGTCTGGACCTTAGTAGATCCACCAGAAGGTATAGTACCTATTGGATGTAAATGGATCTAAAAGAGAAAGATTGGTGTAGATGAAAATGTGGAGACATTCAAATCTAGATTAGTGGCAAAAGGTTATAGTCAGTGCAAAGGCATTGACGATCAGGATACCTTTTTGCCAGTAGCCATGCTAAAATCCATCCGCACATTGCTTGCAGTTGCAGCCTATTTCGATTATGAAATATAGTAAATGGATGTGAAAATGGCATTCTTAAATGGATATCTTGAGGAAGATATCTATATGGAACAACCGCTAGATTTCACATCCGATGATGATGATCATAAGGTATGCAAGCTGTAAAGGTCCATATATGGACTTAAGCAAGCTTCTCAAAGTTGGAATACTCATTTTTAATGATGTGATCAAATTATTTGCTTTCATCAAAAATGAGGAGGAGCCATGTGTATTCAAAAAGGTTAGTGGGAGCGCTGTTATCTTCCTCGTATTGTACGTGGATGACATCCTCCTTATTGGGAATGATATTTTCATGTTGACCACAGTTAAAATCTGGTTATCTAAAGAATTCTCCATGAAAGACCTAGGAGAAGCATCCTTTATTCTAAAAATTAAGGTCTATAGAAATAGATCGAATAGGATGCTAGGATTTTCACAGAAAATGTATATAGAGGAAGTGCTAAAGAGGTTTAGCATGAAAAACTCTAAGAGAGGTTTAGTACCCTTCAGACATGGTACTCATCTTTCCAAGAAGATGTGCCCTAGCACACCTGGAAAAATAGAATGCATGAGCATGATCCCTTATGCTTCAGCAATAGGGAGCCTCATGTATGCCATGTTATGTACATGACCTAATATAGCCCATGCTGTGAGCGTCACGACCAGATATTAGTCGAATCCAGGTGAAGAACACTGAACTTCTGTAAAATGTATCCTTAAGTACTTAAAAAAAACTAAGGATATGTTGTTGGTCATTGGTAATGGAGAATTCCATGTTAGGGGTATACAGACTTGGATTTTATGTCTGATATAGATGATCGAAAGTCGACATCTGGGAGTGTTTATGTGCAATGGTGGAGCTGTCAGTTGAAAAAGTTTCAAAAAGATAGTGATAGCAGATTCCACCATGGAAGCAGAATACATCATTGCATCAGAAACTATAAAGGAAGCATTCTGGTACAAGAAGTTTGCCATAGAGATCGGAGTGATGTCATCAGATGCCATCCCTCTGTACTGCAACAACAATGGCACCATAGCCCTTGCTAAGGATCCGAGGTCTCACCAAAAATTCAAGCACATCGAGCGGTGATACCACCTCATCCGCGATTATCTCAAAAAGGGTTACGTCGAGGTCAAGAGTGTCGACTCCGCATACAATGCGGAGGACCCGCTTAAAAAGCCATTGGGCCAGCAGAAGATCGAAGCCCACCTTGAAAAGAAGGGACTTAGATTTGTAGCCAATTGGCTTTAGGTCAAGTGGGAGTTTGTTACATATATGTGCCCTAGAAGCCAGAATTGGCTGACACTTGTAATACATTTCTAAGGGCAAAATTATAATTTTGAATATAAATAATAAAATAAATTATTTTCTATCATATATGTGTATTTAGTATCTGTGATACATCTCTTGAGTTAATGGTAATGATATTTCTTATTTTCAAGAGTTGAAAATTTAAGACATGAATTTTTATTTATTAACTCATAAAAGGCTTCTGACCGTAGGATCGTCATGAAGATGGTGATTGATCCAAAAGATTAGTGTACAATTGCTTCTTTATAGTAGATGAGTCTTGGGTCTACGGCATAGAGACACTGGAGCAAAAGTATAGGTACTCGTTAGAGAATGAGGGCACTGAGCATGACCACCTCGAGTAGTCATAAGGAAGTCTACCTTCTCATCGATGACTGACTTGAAGCTGCAGTGGTGTGTCTGGTTCTTTGATCTAAGGTGCATCGACAGTTCACCTTGAGGGTGTTATAGTTTGACTACACCATGACTCGATCTTCTAGCCATTCGAAATTCTGAGGTGTATGTTAGCTATAGCATGTTCATTGTACGAATTAGATTGCACCAAGATAGAATCTATCTACCTCGGTGGATGAGGAGCAGCCCTATGATGATCATGAGAATCAAGTCCATAAGCCCATGGCTATGGCAGAGAGTGAAATAATAGAAAGAGTTTCTATTAAGGTTTTCACATCGAACTTGAATCGAATGATTAAATCATATGATAGAAATTAGAGTTTGACGAGTTCACCTTAACCCTAATCTGATCAGGGCTCAAGATAGAAGAACTAAATCACATAGGTAGCTGCACCAAGAGGTTCATTTTTAATTTTGATGGATTACCACCATATACTGCTAGGTGTCACTAGTGGATTTTGGGAGCAATTAGAATGATTTAGATGATCGATCATTCTAATTGTCTGAATCAGAAGAGTTCTGATCCATCGAAAGAAGTTTTGATGATATCTATGATGGAGATCATGACATATCCCATTACCATACAGAACTGAACCTAACTAGATCACACAAATAAGGGTTTGGATCTAGATATCATCAATTGGACTAATCAAGTTTAATTGATTTGAATTAGATTTAATTAGGTTCAAGAAAATCGTACTAGCACACGATTGAGCCTAACGTTCTCCTTTTATTATCATTAAAAGTTGTCTTGACTGAGCCAAATATATTTATGCTCACTCATGTACCTTTACCTGATCTGACTGAAGCTTGTCCAGGTTAGAAAAGGGTTGTCTTAATTTATGAGATAAATTTGAGACAACACCTATCATTTTTCATCACTTGCTAATTCTTATCCTTTGACTTTGGTCAAACATTAACCTTTGACCCTTGGACATCTGCCCATATGTTATGCACCCATAGGAGAGACTTATTGACCAAGTCCACTACCATTTAGCAGGCAGATGGAGGGCATACGCCTAGGATGGCGTGCTCTCCATGTGGATAAACACTGTAGTCCCATACGGATGGGACTCCAGGTTGCTTCTTGGATTCAACTTAGATGACCCCTAGCCATAGACTTTGACCAGTCTTAGGCACCATCTAAGGATGAATCTATGGGGCTCTCATCTGATTGGATCAAGTGATGTCATCCCATCAATCAGATTTAGATCTGATTGCACGAAGTAATGCGATTGGCTGGGATGATGCAGCACTGCATGGTGTAGCAGGATCTATAAATAAACCCTATCTACGATCAACTTTTTGCGAGTTCCTCTTAGTCCACGCCCCAAGATTGCCCTCTCCCTCCTCCATGCCATCTTCTAATCCTCTCTCTCCTCTCCACACCCAAGGAAGTTGGGCTTCAGTTTGGTGTGATCCAGGCAAGAAAAGGCTGACGAGAAAAGAAAGAAGGCAATACTGCTGCAGAGATGACTACTGATCTTCAGAAGGAGTTTTGAAGATCCTCCAAATCAGATCTAGATCTAATTTTTGGAGATATGATAAAAAAGGAGAAGATCTCTAGATCCATTCCAAGTGGATACCGGTAGAGGCCAGGTGCTTGCGTGGCTAGATCCAGAACCTCAGGCAATCAACAGGATCATCAAAGGATAATCGGATTATCCAAAACCAATGTAACATTAATTTATATTATATTTAATTTAATTTTCTTATTTATTGAATCATAAAATTAGATCTGAAAAGTGTCAGATCTGATTTGGATCTAAGAAAAAGTTTTTAAAATATGCCTCTCGATCCAATTAGATTTGAACGAATCTGATCCGAAAAATCAGGATTTTTCCTTCATCAATCAGCTATCCAATCAAGACATTCTCACGTGAAGGAAGGGAGCGTTCATTACTAAAGCCCTCTAATAACTTAGCTTATGCATTAAAGCTTCAAATCTACTCTTCAAGGAGTTTATTTTAATTTAAATCTTTGTACTTCAAAATCTTTATATTTTAAGTTCCAAAAGGGTTGAAACTTAGGGGATTGGCTCATCCAAGTCTTGAATTGAATTTGTACAAGCCTAAGAGTGGCTTGGGGTTAGGTTTTGGTTGGTTAGCCCATAAAATCAACTAAGTTTAGATTGTGAGCTTGGTGAAAATAATCTTGCTGTAATCTTAGAGATTATAGTGGAATTTTCAAGTGAAGTGCTTGAGGAGTGGACGTAGGTATTGGGTTTGATACCGAATCACTATAAAAATCTTGAGTTTTTTTGTGTGTGATTCTTTTCTTTAGTTACTATTATTTTCTCCATATTTAAATTAATATGTTTTCAGCATGTCAATATTTAAGTTCTGCACATACATTTAGTAAACCAAAAATTTTTGAAAAGCCTAATTCACCCCCCCTCTTGGGTTGTTCATCTGGGCAACAATCAAAAAATTAAAATTTTATTATTCATATCAATGATGTATGAGATGCATGTCTAGACTAGGTGTAGAACTAGTCCATGTGTAGTCTAGTATAATCTTTCTTTTGATATGATTCAAATATTTTTTTTAGATCTTTTTATTTTAATTTTTTAATATTATAAATGTTATAATCAGATCTAAAAATAGAAAATAAAATTTTTAAAATTTTTATATAAGATATAATTAATGCATGTCTGGACTAGTTGTAGAATTATTCTATGCATTGTCTAAAATAAGTTTTATTTTGATATGATTAATTTAAAATTTTACTTTTTAGAGATTATATAAGATATATTAGATCTGAAAACATGCATATATGACTTATTATTTGATACATGAGATGTATACAGAACATGCATAATTAGATCTATGATTTTATATATATGATATATATTATAGATCTTATTATTTTGTAGTGTAGTAATTATTTTTGATTAAGATATTTTCCTTGGTCATTCGGTCATAAGAGTAAGAAGGATTTAAAAGCCCTCTCTTTCCATTCGATGGGTTGCTCTTATGGCATGTAGGGATGCTGCGTGTTTGTCTTTAATCAGAAATCAAAAACTTACTTTTCTGCAAAATCCTAGATCCTTAAACCGTAGGATTTTTTGGATGTTTCTATTTATGAACTCAAACTTAATTAAAAATTAAGATTATGAAATAAATTAGATCTAAAAATTATGAATTTTCAAATCTAAGACACCTTCATAAATTTGGATTTGGGCTTAGGTAGCTTAATTAAGTCTAGCCATTGATCAAACCGAATCAAGAGTTGGTTAGGTGGGATCAAGAGTTCTTAGAATTGACAAACCTAATAGGATTAAGTCTAGATCAAGATTGACTCATAGTAATATTTGGTTGATTAAGTCAAGACCTAATTTGGCTCCACAGTTTGAGCCTAGATTATAGGCTAACCTGATTGATTTTAGTTCGATAATTTGGTTTCTAAGGTAAGTTTGGTAGATACGATCGACTGATTTTTAATTAGGAGCTACTTGATCTAAATGTATTCTTATTGAGTTAATGGCATATCCCTTCCATCGGTCTTACTTATCTAGCCATTTGGATCGACTTAGTTTTGATTTGAGGTGGCTAATAATTCGAGCTAACCCATGCTACTACGTTAGTCATAATTGTGATGACTAAGTTAAGTCAAGTCTAAGAGACCTAAATCAAATCTTTCTAAGACAATATTAAGTCATAGGTCTCCCACCATGGTAGATGTGCGGGCCCTTCCCAAGGTTGATTGTTCTCAGCTGGTTACAGTGGTTCAATTGTAGCGAGAATATGCAACCATGTCTATTAGGCATTAAATGCTATAGATTGGAGGATGGATTTGGCATAATATTCTAGATACGGTGAGGGATCCAATCAAGAATCCAATTCATACAAATGGTGGCTCTGACTTAACTAAGAAGTGGATCAATATTCCAGACATGGTAAGTCATGAATTAAAGATTATGTTTGAGTGCACCATGATTAAAGAATCATTAAACAAGAGTTATCCACTCATTGGCTGACCCATCATCAATAACGGTTAGGTGAGGTGGTGAGCCAGTCAGTGGGACCGCGCCACCCACTAGAAATCAATGATCATGGAGATTTTTGTATCTCTGCTAAAATAGTGTAGGGATCCAAGAAAATAGTGGGAGCTTAATTTATTTAAAAATAAAATCTTTAAATAAATTGGTTAAGTCTAATTATAAAATCTAAATAGAAATTTTGACTCTCTACAGAAAAATATCTGTGTCCAAGCCAATAGCTTGTATTCTAGACACTCATAGACTGACCGGATCAAATTACAAGGATTGTCTCCAAAACTACAAAATTATTTTGGATTCCAAAAAGCTCACTCATGTATTGGACTAGGACCCTTCCACCTTACTAGTGTGTCCACTCATTGATTGGAGAGCATCTCTAAAAAAATGGATGAACGAAGATAATAAAGCTAGATACTATATGTTGGGCTCGATGTTTGATGAGCTTCAGCACCAACATGAGGACATCAAGACTGCTCACTAAATGTTGGCTCACCTACAAGAGTTGTTTGATATAGAGAGTCATGCAATCAAGTATCAAGTTACTAGAAGACTTCTTAAGTTTCAAATGCATGATGGGTAGTCGATCCAAGATCATTTTCTGATGATGATCAAGGACTTAGAAGAGCTTGAGAAGCTAGATGTCAAGCTAAATAGAGACATGCAAATTGATGTGATCTTGCAGTCCTTGACTGATGCGTATGGATAGTTTATCATGAACTTCCATATGCATAAGCTACAATGTACATTAGCTGAATTAATGAATATGCTGGTTACTATTGAGCATTCTTTTAAAGGTTCAAAGGACTCAGTGCTTGTTGCGGAGCGGACTTCTTCCAAGAGAAAGTCTTTTGGAAAAAAGAAGTCTGCAAAGAAGCAGAAGATAGATGAAGGAAAGAAGAAGAATAAATAGTCGAAGAAGAAGGTCGTCGATAAAGGAAAGTATTTTCATTGCAATATAGATGGTCATTAAAAATGGAACTGCCCTTTATACTTGGCCAGCCTAAAGAATAAAAAAAAGGCAGGTTCTTTTGGAGATATGCTCATGATAGAATCAAATCTTATGATTTCTTCTACATCCAGTTGGATGCTTGACTCTAGTTCTAGTGCTCACTTGTGCACTTTTATGTAGGATCTTGAGGAGAGCAGGAGATTAAGGGATGGTGAGATGATCCTGTGAATCAAAAATGGAGCAAGAGTTGCTGCTGTGGCTGTGAAAACCTACCTATAAGGATTTATGGTGCTCCCAAGCCATGAGAGGCCATGGGAGGAGCCAGGGCATTGGCTCTAGAGATTCTAGGGGCTTGGTTGGTGCTTCAGAGACCTGAGACACAAGGTGAAGTAAGGAATCAAAGTTAGGAAATTAAGACTGTAGAAAGAAAATTTTCTGTCGGTTAGCCAGCTCAGTCCAAAAAAAAAAATTGGGTTGGCTAAGTCTTAGAGCATAGGCAAAATAGAGTGTTGAGCATTCGGGACTGCAAGCATGGCACAAAATTGGGTCGGCTCTATTTCAGACTGAGTTGACCCAGTGGAACTTAGTCGACTCAGTGTGCAGGCAGAGTTTCGTGAGGGTCTATTTTGGGCTAGGGTCTGGGTTGATCCTAGGGGTCTTAAGGCCTAGTTCAAGAGGTCTTAAGAGGGCTAACTCATGTATGGGTCGGGTCTAGATTCAGAGGATGAGAGCATGGGAGATATGGATATACATGAACTCGGTGAGTGCTTTCATGTATTGGGTTAGCAAGAAGAGTTTTTGGTCGGGCCTAATGGCTATGTATAATTACATAGGTTGTATTTGGATTTTCAAGAGTGGAATCAATACGGATCTTTTCTCCTTTAATTCTCTCTTCTTCTCTTCTCTCTAGAGTTGCTGCCCCACGGTTCTTGAAGAAGCCCTAGAGAAGGGGGAGTCTCCTTCAAGTCCAAGGAGGGAGGCACCCCATGATAGATCTAGGTGGAGAGTCGATGATTTGCTTCCCAAGAACGTCACTGATTCCTTCAGATCCGTGCCAAAGATCTGGGGCTTTCGCAACATGGCATTGGTGCTTGTGATGTCAAGGATGATTAGCGTTCGAGCAATATCATGGGTATACAATTTGGTATCAGAGCTAGGTGATGCCTGGGATGTTGTGGATGGCAATATGGTATCAGAGCCAGGTTTTAGAGCTTGATGGTGCATGGAAGAGAAGGAGAAGTCATACAAGATGAAATCAAAAATTTGTATAAGAATTCCATACTATGTCTCAAATCTTTCTTGTTGTTGCTATGGTTCGGCCAACCGGGAGTAGCGAGTTGAAGATGGAGGTTAAGAGAATTAATGGGAAGAAATTTTTTCAGGATGGAAGGATTGGGTGCATGATTTGCTGATCGATCTTGGTAGAAAGGTTAGGATGTATGATGGTTATGTGATAGGCAGGGAGTGCTGGAGTGCTGCAGTAGCATTTTTCTAAAGATATAGGGCTGAGAGAGGCTTGGCGATGCAGCAATCGAGGAGGGTATCTCAATAGAGAGCATCAAGGTTCTTTAGGAAGATTGGTAGTGTGGAGCTTTTGAAGAGAAGTTTTCCAAGGGATAATGACTGAAGGAAGGCTGAAGAAGTGACTATACATCCTTCAGTGTCAGAAAGATGGAGAAGTAGTCAGAGATATATTCAGCGGTTCAACCAGAGCATGGATTTGTGGAGCCTTGGGGATGATGGATGTTGACACAGAATCTGATCATCGTCGGAATTAGTTGGAGCGGAGGTGGACGAGGTCGCCGTTGGAGACCTGCAAAATAAAGTTTCATCCAGAGCCGATGGGGGGTGGCTCCGGCAGGACCCTCCGACGATCAAGTCAGCTCTGGCCAACAGAAATGGAGTGCTCGAGAATCATTTCTATAGAGCTTAGAGTAGAAGAGAATTTAGAGCATAGAGATCAGAGATTCAGAGATTCAAAAGGATTCAGAGAGATTCAGAGAGATTAAAGTTAGCATATCTGGAGGGTCCTTTTTATAGCGGAGCTTGATGGTGATAGCTGTAGCTGCGTGCTGGCGGGCCGCTCGAGGTTCGAACAGAGTCAGTCTCATGGGAAGGTGCCGTTTGCAGCGGGTTGATGGTGACAGCCATCACCGCCTGATAGCAGGTCGCTGTCGCTTGCGGCGGACTGATGGTGATTGCTACAGCTGTCTTGATATTGAGCCGCTCGAGACTGAATGAAGGGTTGAAGGGCTTCGACGTGTTCCCATTTTGAAGGAGTTCAGACTCCTGAAGAGGAAGCTCGGAAGAAGTTTGGCTCCCATAGGCGTCTGGTTGGAGGTGCTCGGCTAAGGCTCTATCACTAGGGAGTTTGATAGGAGCTCGGTTGGCCGAAAGGGATGTCTGGGAGGAGTCCAGCTCCTGAAGAAGTCCAATCGAAGGGGAAGCTCAGAGGGGGTTTGGCTCTTGTAGGCGTCCGACTGGAAGGGCGCGGAGAGAGTTCAGCTCTCACGGGAGTTCGACTGAAGCTCGGTCGCTGAGGAGTTCTGTGAAAGCCTGGCCACTAGGAGTCCAAGGAGCTCGATCGTTGGAAGTCCAAGGAGCTTGGCCGCTAGGAGTCCAAGGAGCTCGACCGTTGAGGAGTTCGGTCGGCTGAAGGGGAAAGCTCTTCTATGGCTACTGGTCATGCTAAACTGAGCATCGAACTGGACTTCGACAGGAGTGGGGTTTATCCCCAACAATAGCCCCCCTACTTTCAAGTTCGAAACTCAAAGGAAGGGAGTGTAGAAAAGGCAACTGCCGAAGTCTTCTTCCGAGCTTCGTGCTGGTTCAAGTCAAAGCTCGAGGGAGATCTCATCTCTAGCTAAAGTTGAAGCCTGGGGGAGATCCCATCTCCAACCGAGGTTGAGGTGGGCCTCATCTCCTATGATAAAGGTCAGAGGTTGATCTCCTCGTGGGGTGATATTGTCTTCAGCAGCTGAGGCTGACTCGGGGAAGGTCTCCTCTCCTGCAGCCATGGTTTAACATGGGCGCTCGAGAGTGATCTGATCTCTGGCCGAGGTTGACGCGGTCACTTGGGAGGGATCTTATCTCTGGGCGAGGTTGTCTCCGATGGCCGAGGTTGTCACGGTCTCTTGGGAGAGATCTTATCTCTGGACGAGGTTGTCTCCGATCTCATCTCTGGCCGAGGTTATCGCGGTTGCTCGGAGGGAGAGATCTTATCTCTAAGCAAGGTTGTCTCCGAGCTTATCTCTACCCGTGGTTGTCGCGGGCCAAGATAGTCATGATCGATCAGGAGAGATCTTATCTCTGGCCAAGATTGACTCGATCGTTCTGAGGAGATCTTATCTCCTGTGCTCGAGGTTGATGGAGATCCCATCTCCTATTAGACTTTGGAGGTCGGATTTCGACTTTGCTCGCGTTAGGATGAGGTTCTCCTCCTGTTCCTAATGGGCTATGGGGGCACATAAGGGCCGCTGTCAGAGCATCTCCCCCCATCTCGTCTAAGGTGAACGAGGCCTTCGACTTTGCTCGCGTTAGGACGAGGTTCCCCTCCTGTTCCTAACGGACTGTGGGGGCACATTCGGATCATTGTCAGGGCTTCTCCTCCCCATCTCGTCTAAGGTGAATGAGGCCTTCGACTTTGCTTGCGTTAGGACGAAGTTCCCTCCTATTCCTAAGGACTGTGGGGGGCCTCTCCCCCATCTCATCCTTTGTGAACGAGGCCTTCGACTTGCTTGCATTAGGTCGAGGTTTTCCTCCTATTCTAATGGGCTATGGGGGCACATTTGGACTGTCGTCCCTCTCCCCCCATCTTGCGTGAATGAGGACTTGCTAGGATGAGGTTCTCCTTCTATTCTAATGGGCTGCGGGGCACATACAGACCGTCGTCATGCCTCTCCCTTCATCTGTCTTTGTGAACGAGACCTTCAACTTTGCTCGCATTAGGATGAGGTTCTCCTCCATTCCTAATGGGTTGTGGGGGCACATTCGACCATCGTCCATCTTCCCCTCTCTCGTCTAAGGTGAACGAGGCCTTTGCTTTGCTCGCATTAGGATGAGATTCTCCTCCTATTCTAATGAGACTTGGGGCACATATGGACCGTCGTCCGTGCCTCTCCCTCCATCTCGTCCTTTCTGAAGGAGGCCTTCAACTTTGCTCGCATTAGGATGAGTTTCTCCTTCTATTCCTAATGGGCTACGGGGGCACATTCGGACCATCGTCCGTCTCCCTCCGTCCCACCCTTTATGAATGAGGCCTTCACTCAGGAGAGATCTTATCTTTAGCCGAGGTTGCTTCTCGGAAGAGATCTTATCTCTGGCCGAAGTTGCTTCTCGAGAGAGATCTTATCTCTAGCCGAGGTTGTCGCTTGGGAGAGATCTTATCTCTGATCGAAGTTGTCGCTCAGGAGAGATCTTATCTCTGGTCGAGGTCGATGGTCTTTGACCTGCCCGTGCTAGGATGAGGTTCTCCTCCTATTCCTAACACGGCAACTATTGACTGCTTCTTTCCTGTCATCACATAGTTTTTGCACCCAGAAATAATATTATTTATTGGGGGAGAATTTTATCGAGGAAAAGTTACTCGCAGCATATCCCCATTTCAGGGTCGTGGGGGCGTTGTTCATCTGGGTTCCCTTGGGCAGAAAGGCCCGAGTCAAATGACCTCCTCTATCTCATGCTGACCTTCTCAATTTGGAGCAAGCTTCTCCAGGCT
>QRFJ01004677.1:32215-71626 GCA_006176705.1 Cocos nucifera | reverse complement strand
TATCCATACTCCCAATCCAACAAGTGCTCCAATGTTGTATCTGTAAGCTGAGAAGTAATTGTTGTGACATCTCCAACAAGGATATTTGATTCTATTGGGATCATCAACTCTTTCTCATGCAAATCTTATAAAATTTCTAACATCTTGTCGAGTATTCAGGTAAAATGATAGAGCAAGCATTCATCCAACTCTTGTTAATATTTTTCATCTATCCATGAAAATGTTCATCAATAAAGTATGTGTTATTAGTAAGATTTTAAGAATGCATAATCCTATACATTTCTAATAGGTATGGCCCTATCCCTTTTAAAAGAGCAATAATCTTATTATTGTTATGAGTTGATATTTTATTTCATTATTGTAGAAATTTTGGCAGCATCTCCTCATGGTTCTCTAAGTATACGATGTAAATACGGTGCCAATGCATCCTATCCATATATACCGAAAGAATAGATGAGAGATAACTACTGAATACCACATAATGAACAAAATATCGACTAATAATAATAAGAAGATTAAAGCTTTTTCAAAATTTTCAAAAATGGGGCATCCAAGAGTCGATCATGATCGATATCGACTCTTAAGCAGGAATCTATGGCTCAATGCAATTTACCTACCATCTCTAAACATACATTTAGAAATTGTATCCTAATTTATCAAAAAAGGATAATTCTACATTTCAATAGAGTTTCCTCTAAAATATGGATGTTTTTCATATTTTATGCAATAAATTTTATAAAATATAAAATTATAAAGCAAAGATTAAAGCTTTAATAATGAACTACAAATATGAATCTCAAATAAAAAATTTTAAAAAAAATAAAGTTAAACAACATTCATCAATAATATACATTACAAATATCATCAATATATTGAGCAAGTATTCAGTACAAACAACAAAAATGAGTTTTCTTTCAATCTTAAAATTAATAACTTAATGCTGGTAAAGACATTATCAAAATGGTAGATTAAAAAAATATTAAGCCAATCTAGATGTATCTCATTGACTAAGACTATACGAAAATCAATAAATTCAATCATATATCCTTCTTATTAGCCTTGAAAATTATATGATTAATTTATATGCTTTAATTTATTTTTTACATTGTATCTAAAAATAGTACAAGTATGCTACACATTTTTCCACACTAATATTAATCTTAGTTACAGTTTTAGATAACTGATTGATTGAATATATAAAATAAAATATTAAAATATAATCCTATAAAATATTAAATAATAATATTTTATAAAATATTTATATAATTAGATATAAAATATATAAAATATATAAAATAATTATAAAATATATAATTCTATAAAATAATAAATAATCTTATATAAAATATTTATATAATTACATATAAAATATATAAAATATTAATTTTTATATAAAATATATAATTATAAATTATATTAATTACTACATTTTTTCTTTTCATCCCTTTTTAATTTATTTTAAAATTTATTTTTTAAAAAATAATATTTTATTATTATTTTAAAAATAGAATTAAATATTTTATATTTTTATATTTTATTTATTTTATTTACTTTAAATTTTTATTTTTTATTTTTAAGTATTATAAATAAATAAATTAATTAATTATCAAAAAAACCCTTCTTTCCTTCGCCCTAACCACCATCACCACCGACCCCTGCGCCCCCTCCCCCTCCATCTGTGCCTCCCTCCCCTCCACCCCCGTGCCACCCTCGGGGTGCCTATCGCCACTGCCATTCCACACCTCGGTCGGGTTCCCACCTTTGAGTCCCCATCGTCAGCAATCGCACCCCTGGCCCCATGCCCCTCATCCCCCAAAATGCTCAGGCCCGCTCCCTAGACAACCCCACCTTGCCCATGTCCCCTTCACTCCACCACCCTCTCTCTTCCCTTGCCTGGGCAACCAACCCCCCACTCTCCCTTCTCGAGGATCAAAAAAAGAAAGGTTTACTTCAAAGGTGGAGGCACGGCGGCATGCGGATAGTAGCGGCTGCACGATAGCGATGGCGGCGGCTGAAATGGCAATAGCCATAGGTGAAGCGAGGATGACTGATAGTGAAGCGACAAAGGAGAAGGAGAAGGAGGATCGGAAAATAGGATAGCGACGAAGAAGTTGGGTGGGGGAAATAGGAGGGTGGAGGTGGGAGATGAAAATGCATAGAGAGGTGGGGCTGTAAATATCTAAAAAGATTTACCAACATAATATAATATTGGTAATTTCAATAATTAGTTATGTTAACAAAAAACATAGGTAATCAAGGTTATTGTCGATGTTATCAAAACATTGACAAATATTTAATAAAAAATATATATTTTTGGTGACATAAAATAAATGTCGATAACTAAAATAATTATCTATGTAAATACATAACATAGAAAATTTTGGTTATTTTCGACATATAATTTGCATTGAAAAATATTTTTCTTTTTTATCGACTTATAAATTGCATCAAAAAATTTGCACTATTTCTAATGTAAAATTTCTTAGGTAGTTCACATTTTTATTGACATTAACCTTACATTGCCAAAAAGGATAAATATTTTCTAACGTAAACTTTCCATCGGAAATAATCTTAATTACCTACGTAAAGATAAAGCATAGGCAATTTGAAATATTTTTTAATATCTTAGTTGTATCAAAAAAGTTTTTTTAATTAATATTTTTTCATAAATAATTTATCATTTAGAGGAGGGATTCGACTGGTTTGTAATTTAATAATTAACATTAGTTACCTAATATCAATAATTAATTTTAATTAAAATTAATTACCTAAAGAGATTTACCGACACAAAACATCATCGACAATTTAATAATTAGCTATGTTAATGAGAAGCATAGGTAATTAACGTTATTACCAATGTTAAATAAACATCAAAAAATATTTATTTAAAATTAAAATTAATTTTAGAAAATATTTAATTAAAATTTAAAAATTAAAAATAAAAAACATTTTAACATTTTTCAACATAAACAAAATGTCAAAAATAAAATAAATTTCCTATGTTTAGTATTTTCGTAAGTAATTATTTTATTTGCTGACGTTAGTTTTACGTCGCTAAAAAGGTCAAACATTTTTTGACATTAATTTTCTCAATAATTATCATTTAAAAGCCCATCTTCATTGTTTATTATCTAAATAATTATCATTAAAGTATCATCACAAAAGTTTGGCTCAATTCGGTAGCTCTAGCTATGTCAATCAATAAAATTTGATTTTGACGGTCACGAATAACCGCATTATGATATGATAAATAGAGATCACCAATGATTTTGATAACTTGCAAGGAGGATCTTGATGATATTTGTAGCACACTATCATAATTTTACCTCAATCAGACATCATTATCATAATCAATTTAATATGAAATAATTTCGATCGTTAAATAAAAAATATGTGATCAAAAGGCCAAACGACATCCGATTATAAGATGATTTTTTAGATAAATGATCTTTGCTACTACTTTGAATATTTGTATGATGATGATCTTAAAATCACAATCGTGCATGTATGAACCATCCATATTAGGTAGATCTTATAAAAGTAAAAGTATAATTACTTATGAACCTTAAGAATGAGTATGAAAAAATATTTAGTTTCTCATCCCCATACACATGCACTTTGAATTTTATGATCACCACAATAAAAATGATCAAAGTAGTAGAAAAGATTATTTATCTAAAAAATTATCTTATAATCGAACACTGTTTAGCCTTTTAATCATATATTTTTTATTTAATGGTTGAAACAATCCCATGCTAAATTGATCTGAAGGGAAATCCTGAATTTTTTGGGTCAGATTCATTCCGATCTGATTGGATTGAGAGCCATATTTCAAAAAAATTTTCTTAGATCTTAATCAGATCTAACACTTTTCAGATCTGATTTATGATCTGATAATTAAAAAAATAAAATTAAATTAATTTTGAATTAATTTTACCTTGATTCTGGGTAATTCGATTACCCGTTGATGAACTTATGAAAGCTCTAAGGTTCTGGATCTAGTCATGCAAGCGCCTGACCTCTATCGGTATCCACTCGGATTGGATCTAGAGATCTTCTCCTTCTCTTTTTTTGTTCTAAAAATCAGATCTAGATCTGATTTGGAGGATCTTCAAAACTTCTTCTAAAAATTATTTGTTGTCTCTGCAGCACTGCTGCCTTCTTCCTTTTCGGTCAGCTTTTTCTTTTCTGACTCGCACTAATCTGAAGGCCCAACTTCCTTGGGCATGGAGAGGAGAGAGAGGGCCAGATGGTGGCATGGAGAAGGGAGAGGGGCAGTCTTGGGGTGTGGCAAAGAGGAAGAGTTCTTAAAAGTCGGCGTAGATAGGATCTATTTATAGACTCTACTGCGCCATGCAGTGCTGCATCACCCCGGCCAATTACATTGCTTCGTGCAATCAGATCTAAATGTGATTGGTGGGATGACATCACCTGATCCAATAAGATAAAAGACCCACAGATTCATCCTAAGGTGGTGCCTAAGACTGGTCAAAGTTTATAGGTGAGGGTCACCAAGTTTGAATCCAATAAGTAACCTGGAGTTCCATCTATGTGGGACTCCAGGCATCCCTATCCATAGGCGCACGCTATCCTAGCCATGAGCCCCTTCCTTTCTAATTTCTAGAGAGAGGACAAGCCCCTATTTGCTCTCCAGTAAGTGCATGACACATGGGTAGATGTCCAAGGGTCAAAGGTCAACGTTTGACCAAGTCAAAGTATAAGAAATGGCAGGTGATGAAAAATGGCAGGTGTTGTCTCAAATTTTTCTCATAAATTAAGACAATCCTTTTCTGACTTAGATAAGCTTCAATTAGACCAGGTAAAGGTACCTGAGTGAGCACAAAGTCATTTGGCTCAGTCGAGATAACTTTTATGATAGAAAAAGGAGAACGTTATGCTCAATCGTGTGCTAACACAATTTCCTTGAACCTAATTGAATCTTATTCAAATCAATTAAACTAGATTAGTCTAATTGATGATATCCTAATCCAAACCCTTGTTTGTGTGACCTAGATAGGTTCAGTTCTATATGGTAATGGGATATGTCATGATCTCCATCATCGAAACTCCTTTCAATGGATCAGAACTCTTCTAATTCAGATAATTAGAATGATCGATCATCTAAATCATTCTAGTTGCTCCCAAAATCCACCAGTGATACCTAGTAGCATATGGTGGCAATCCATTAAAATTAAAAATGAACCTCTTGGTGCAGCTACTTGTATGATTAAGTTCTTCTATCTTGAGCCCCGATCAGATTAGGGTTAAGGTGAACTTGTCAAACCCTAATTTCTATCATATGATTTAATCATTCGATTCAAGTCCGATGTGAAAACCTTAATAGAAATTCTTTCTATTATTTCACTCTCTGCCATGACCATGGACTTATGGACTTGATTCTCATGATCATCATAGGATTGCTCCTCTTCTACCGAGGTAGATAGATTCCATCTTGGTGCAATCCAATTCCTACAATGAACATGCTATAGCCAACATATACCTCAGAATTCTGAATGGCTAGAAGACCGAGTCATGGTATAGTCAAACCATAACACCCTCAAGGTGAATTGCTGATGCACCTCAGGTCAAAGAACCAGACACACCACTACAGCATCGAGTCAGTCATCGACAAGAAGGTAGACTTCCTTAAGATTACTTGAGGTGGTCACGCTCAGTGCCCTCATTCTCTAATGAGTATCCGTACTCTCACTTTGGTGTCTCTACACCATAGACTCAAGACTCATCTACTATAAAGAAGCGATTGTACACTAACCTTCCAGATCAATCATCATCCTCATGATGATCCTATGGTCAGGAGCATTTTATGAGTTAATAAATGAAAATTCATGTCTTAAATTTTCAACTCTTGAAAATATGAATTATCATTACTATTAACTCAAGGGATGTATCACAGACATTAAATACACTTATATGATAGAAAATATCCCATTTTATTATTTATAATCAAAATTATAATTTTGCCTTTAGAAGTATATTACAAGTGTCAGCCAATTCTGGCTTCTAGGGCACACATATCTAACAAACTTCCACTTGATCTAAAGCCAATTGGCTATAAATCTAAGTCCCATCTTCTCAAGGTGGGCTTCGATCTTCTGCTGGCCCAACGGCTTTGTAAGTGGGTTTGCCATATTATTTGCGGAGTCGACTCTCTTGACCTCGACGTAACCCTTCTCGAGGTAATCGCGGATGAGGTGGTATCGCCGCTTGATGTGCTTAGATTTTTGGTGAGACCTCGGCTCCTTAGCAAGGGCTATGGTGCCATTGTTATCGCAGTATAGAGGAATGACATCTAATGGCATCACTTCGATTTCTACGGCAAACTTTTTATACTAGAATGCCTCCTTTGCAGCTTCCGATGCAGCAATATATTCTACTTCTATAGTGAAATCTGCTATTACTGTCTGCTTGAAACTCTTCTAACTGATAGCTCCACCATTGCACACAAATAGACTCCCAGATGTCGACTTTCGATCATCTATATTGGACATAAAATTTGAGTCTGTATATTCTTAGACTTGGAGTTCTCCATTGCCAAAGACCAATAACATATCCTTAGTTCTTCTCAAGTACTTAAGGATACATTTCACAGAAGTCCAATGTTCTTCACCTGGATTCGACTGATATCTGCTTGTGACACTCACAGCATGGGCTATATCAGGTCGTGTACATAACATGGCATACATGAGGCTTCCTATTGCTGAAGCATAAGGGATCTTGCTCATGCATTCTATTTTCTTAGGTGTGCTAGGGCACATCTTCTTGGAAAGATGAATGCCATGTCTGAAGGGTACCAAACCCCTCTTAGAGTTTTCCATGCTAAACCTCTTTAGCACTTCCTCTATGTACATCTTCTGTGAAAGTCCTAGCATCCTATTCGGTCTATCTCTATAGACCTTAATTCCTAGAATAAAGGATGCTTCTCCTAGGTCTTTCATGGAGAATTCTTTAGATAACCATATTTTAACTATGGTCAACATGGGAAATATCATTCCCAATAAGGAGGATGTCATCCACGTACAATACGAGGAAGACAACAGCGCTCCCACTGACCTTTTTGAAGACACATGGCTCCTCCTCATTTTTGATGAAACCAAACATTTTGATTACATCATTAAAATGAGTATTCTAGCTCCGAGATGCTTGCTTAAGTCCATATATGGACCTTTGCAGCTTGCATACCTTGTGATCATCATCACTGGATGTGAAACCTAGTGGCTGTTCCATATAGATATCTTCCTCAAGATATCCATTTAAAAATGCCATTTTCACATCCATTTGCCATATTTCATAATCAAAATAGGCTGCAACAGCAAGCAATGTGCGGATGGATTTTAGCATAGCTACTGGCGAAAAGGTATCCTGATAGTCAATGCCTTCGCGTTGACTATAACCTTTTGCCACTAATCTAGCTTTGAATGTCTCCACATTTCCATCTGCACCAATCTTTCTCTTGAAGATCCATTTACACCTAATAGGTACTATACCTTCTGGTGGATCTACCAAGGTCCAGACTTGGTTTGAGTGCATCGAGTCAATTTCTGACTTCATTGCCTCTAACCATTTCTCGGAGTCGATATCTGATATCACCTCGTTATAGGTTTTGGGATCATCACCATAAACCCCATTACCTATGAGGAACATTTTCTCTACTTTCTCTGAAATTATACCTAAGTACCTCTCAGGGGGACGAAAAACTCTTTTCGATCTATGAGGTGGAGGAGGTAGTGACTGGATTGGCTTACCTGATTTGGTTCCATTTGGTCCTTAGCTCGTTGCTCTTGTGAGACTTTCTTATCGAGCTTGATCTGCTTTTCAATGCCACTATCTTGAATAAACTATTTTTCAAGAAAGATGGCATGTTGATTCACAATCACATTGTGATCTTCTAGAATGTAGAAATAATATCCTAATGACTCTTTAAGATATCCTATAAATCGAGCTTTGAAGGACCTAAAGTCTAACTTATCCACTTGTTGTCTTTTGACATGAGCCGAACAATCCCAAATTTTGAAATGACTCAGATTTGGTTTCTTACCATGCCATATCTCATACGATGTGGTAGGAACGGTTTTAGAAGAAACCCTATTCAGCAAGTATATTGCAGTTAACGAACAACATCCCCAAAAAAAATCTGGGAGGTCTGTGAAACTCATCATGGATCGAACCATATCTAATAGGATCCAATTCCTCCATTCTGAGATTCCGTTGAGTTGAGGTATTCTAGGTGGAGTCCATTGAGAGATTATACCATTTTCCTTGAGATAGTCTAGGAATTTTCGACTAAGATATTCACCTCCTCGATCTGATCAAAGAACCTTAATGGATTTTCTAGTTTGCTTTTCTACTTCATGTCTAAATTCTTTGAACTTTTCAAAAGCTTCAGATTTGTGTCTCATAAGATATACATACTCATACCTAGATGAATCATCGGTAAAGATTATGAAGTAGACAAAGTTGCCTCTAGCCGGCACATCAAATAGGCCGCACACATCTGTATGTACTAGGGTAAGAATATCTATGGCCCTTTCCCTATGTCCTACAAAAGGAAGTTTAGTCATTTTGCCATGAAGATAGAATTCACAAATTGGATATGACTCGAAAGTCAATGGACTCAATAGCCCGATTTTCTCTAATTTGTTAACCCTATCTTCTGCTATATGACCTAATCTTAGGTGTCATAGATATCTATCATTTGGACTATCCCTAGGTCGTTTTGATTTTATGACATTCATATTTTTCTCGAAATTAAAAATAGATACATCAACATGTAACTGATAAAGATCATTAATAAGAAAACCACTTGCAATTTTATTTCTTTCATAAAGAATATTACAATGGTCCTTAAGAAAACTAATTACATAGCCTTCTACTGTAAGGCAAGAAATAGAAATCAAATTCCTGCTTGCTGCAGGTACATAATAACAGTCTTTTAACATTAAGTCTAAACCAGATGGTAGTCGAAGAGGATATGTTCCCACGGCCACGGCAGCAACCCTTGCTCTATTTTCGATGCATAGGATCATCTCACCATCCCTCAGCCTCCTGCTATCCTCAAGACCCTGCATAGAAGTGCACAAGTGAGCACTAGAACCAGAGTCAAGCACCCAACTGGATGCAGAAGAAATCGTAAGGTTAGACTCAATAACGAGCATACCTCCAGAAGGACCTGCCTCCTTCTTCTTTAGGGTGGCCAGGTAAGTAGGGTAGTTCCGCTTTCAGTGGCCATCATTGTTGTAATGGAAATACTTTCCTTTGTCAGCGGCCTTCTTCTTCAGCTCTGCCTTTTTCTTCTTTCCTCCTTCCACCTTCTACTTTTTCGCAGACTTCTTCTTCTTTCCAAAAGACTTTCTCTTGGAAGAAGTCCATTCCATAGTAAGTACTGAGCCTTTAGAACCTTTCATGGAAAGCTCAGCGGTAACCAGCATGTTCATAAGTTCGGCCAAGGAGTTTTGAAGTTTATGCATATGGTAGTTCATGATGAAATGCCCATATGCATCAGTCAAGGATTGTAGAATTATATCATTCTGCAGATCCAAGTCCAACCTCACTCCAAGCTTCTCAAGCTCTTCCAAGTCCTTGATCATCATCAGACAATGATCTTGGACTGACTGTCCATCACGCATCTTAGCCTTGAACAGTCATTTAGTGACTTGATACTTGGCTGCGTGACTCTATTCACCAAACATCTCTTATAGGTGAGCCAACATTTGGTGAGCAGTCTTGATATCTTCATGTTGGCACTGAAGCTCATCAGACATCGAGCCCAACATGTAGTATCTGGCCTTATTATCTTCGTCAATCCACTTATCCAGAGATGCTCTCCATTCAGTAGATGAATAGGGCTGGTAAGATGGGAGGGTCCTGGTCCAATACATGAGTTAACTTCTCAGAATCCAAAATAATTTTAAAGTTTTGAGCCAATCCTTATAATTTGGTCTGGTCAGTCTATGGGTGTCCAGGATTCGTGCTAGTGGGTTGGATGCAGATATTTTTCTATAGAGAGTCAAAGTTTCTAGTTAGATATTGTAATTAAGACTTAACCAATTTATTTAGAAATTTTATTTTTAAATAAATTAGCTCCCACTATTTTCTTTGAATCCCTACACTCCCTCTGTAGAGATGCAAAAATCTCCATGATTAATGATTTCTAGTGGATGGTGCGGTCCCACCAACTGACTCATCACCTCACCTAACAGTTATTGGTGATGGGTTAGCCAATGAGTGAACAACTCTTGTTCAATGATTCTCTAATCATGGTGCACCCAAACTTGGTCTCTAATTCATGAATCTCACCGTATCCAGAATATTGATCCACTCCTTAGTTAAGTCAGACCCACCATTTGCATAGATTGGATTCCTAATTGGGTCTCTCACCGTATCCAAAATATTGAGCCCAATTCATCCTCCAGCCTGTAGCATCCAATGCCTAATAGACATGGTTGCATCTTTTTGGTGCAACTGAGCCACTGTAACCAGCCGAGAACAATCAACCCCAGGAAGGGTCCGCACATCTACAATGGTGGAAGACCTTAGACTTAATCTTTTCTTAGGAAGATTTGATTTAGGTCTCATTAAACTAGACTTGACATAGTCATAACCATTATGACTAACCTAGTGGCATGGGTTAGCTCGGATTATTGACCACCTCAGATCAGAACTGAGTCAACAAACATGGCTAGGTAAGTGAGACCGGTGGAAGGAATATGCCATTAACTCGTACAAGAACGCATTTAGGTCGAGTAGCTCCCAATTAAAAACTAGTCGGTCGTATGTGCCAAACTTACCTTAGACACCAAATTGTTGAGTCAGAACCAATTGGGTTAGCCTACAATCCAGACTCTAACCTCTGAGCCTAATTAGGTCTTGCTTGATCGTGACTCGATCTTGACCCAGACTTAATCCTATTAGGCTGGTCAATTTAAGCATTGTTGATCCCATCTAACCAACTCTTGATTCGGTTTGATCAACCGCTTAGACCTAATTGAGCTACCCAAGCCCGAACCCAGTATTATGAATATGTCTTAGATCTAAAATTCTCAATTTTAGACCTAATTGATATTTCATAATCTTAATTCTTAATTAAGTAGGGTTCATAAATAAAATATGCATAATAAATCCTAGGGTTTCAGGATCTAGGGTTTTGCAGAAAGTAAGTTTTGGGTTTCTGATTAAGGATGAACGCGCAGCACCCCTACACATCATAAGAACACCCATCAATGGAAGGAGAGGGCCTTTAATCCCTTCTTCGTTCTTATGATCGGACGGCCAAGGGAACCCTTAATCAGGAACATCAATACTACAAAACAGTTTAGATCTATATCATATATCTCATATACAAATTAGATCTAATCATGGCATATTTTGCATACATCTCATGTATCAAATCATGCATGTTTTTAGATCTAAATTATCTCATAATAATCTAAAAAATTAGATTTAAATTGATCTAATCAAAATAAATTCTAATCTAGATAATTATGTAGAACTATTCTACAACTAGTCTAGACATGCATCAATCATATCTCATATGAATAAAATTAAATAATTTTTATTTGCTATTTTTTTAGATTATTATAACATTTATAATATTAAAAAATAGTAAATAATATAAAATTATCTAAAATAAAAAATATATTAATCTAGACTATAATTAGAAAATTCTATTCCTATTCTATAGAACTATCTATAGAACATATTAATCTTAGATCCAAATCATTTAATTTTAATTTTTTTTATTTTAGATCTGATCACATCTCATGTGATATCTAAAATCATTAATTAATTATATTTAAAATTAGATCTAAATAAATTTTAGAACAAATTCTTGGCTCTGATACAGTTGAAGGAAAATCCTGATTTTTTGGGTCAAGTTCGTTCAGATCTGATCAGGATCAAGAGATATATTTCAAAAAAAAATTTTTCTTTAATCCAATTAGATCTGAATTTTTCAATCTAATTATTATTTTAATAATTAAAAAATAAAATTAAATTAAATTCTAAATTTAATTTACTTGATCTGGGTAATCCTATTACCCGTTGATGATCCTGTAAGCAGCGGAAGGTTCTGGATCTAGCCACGCAAGCGCCTGGCCTCTACCGGTATCCACTCAGGCTTGGATCTGGAGATCTTCTTCCTATTTTTTTTTTCAAAAATTAGATATAGATCTGATTTGGAGGATCTTCAAAACTTCTTCTAAAAATTACCCATCGTCTCTGCAGCAATGTTGCCTTCTTTCTTTTTCGTCAGCTTTCTTTTGCCTGACTCGCACTAATCTGAAGGCCCAACTTCCTTGGGCATGGAGAGGAGAGAGAGGGCTAGATGGTGGCATGGAGAAGGAAGAGGGGCAACCTTGGGGCATGGCAAAGAGGAAGAGTTCTTAAAAGTGGGCATAGATATGGTCTATTTATAGACTCTACTGTGCCATGCAGTGCTGCATCACCCCGACCAATCACATTGCTTCTTGCAATCAAATCTAAATCTGATTGGTGGGATGACATCACTTGATCCAATCAGATGAGAGACCTACAGATTCATCCTAAGGTGGCGCTTAAGACTGATCAAAGTCTATAGATGAGGGTCACCTAGTTTGAATCCAACAAGTAACCTGGAGTCCCATCCATGTGGGACTCCAGGCATCCCTATACATAGGCGCACGCCATCCTAGGCATGGGCCCCTTTCTTTCTAATTTCTAGAGAGGGGATAAGCCCCTATCTGCTCTCCAATAAGTGCATGATACATGGGTAGATGTCTAAGGGTCAAAGGTCAACGTTTGACCAAGTCAAAGTACAAGAAACAGCAGGTGACGAAAAATGGCAGCTGTTGTCTCAAATTTTTCTCATAAATTAAGACAATCCTTTTCTGACTTAGATAAGCTCCAATCAGACCAGGTAAAGGGACCTGAGTGAGCACAAACTTATTTGGCTCAGTCGAGACAACTTTTATGATAGAAAAAGAGAATGTTAGGCTCAATCGTGTGCTAGCACGATTTTCTTGAACCTAATTGAATCTTATTCAAATCAATTGAACTGGATTAGTCCAATTGATGATATCCAAATCCAAACCCTTGTTTGTGTGACCCAGTTAGGTTCAGTTCTATATGGTAATGGGATATGTCATGATCTCCATCATCGACATCATCGAAACTCCTTTCGATGGATCAGAACTCTTCTGATTCAGACAATTAGAATGATCGATCATCTAAATCATTCTAATTGCTCCCAAAATCCACCAGTGACACCTAGCAGCATATGGTGGCAACCCATCAAAACTAAAAATGAACCTCTTGGTGCAGCTACTTGTGTGATTAAGTTCTTCTATCTTGAGCCCCGATCAGATTAGGGTTAAGGTGAACTCGTCAAACCCTAATTTCTATCATATGATTTAATCATTCGATTTAAGTCCGATGTGAAAATCTTAATAGAAACTCTTTCTATTATTTCACTCTCTACCATGGCCATGGGCTTACGGACTTTATTCTCATGATCATCATAGGGCTGCTCCTCTTCTACCAAGGTAGATAGATTCCATCTTGGTGCAATCCAATTTCTACAATGAACATGCTATAGCCAACATACACCTCAGGGTTTCGAATGGCTAGGAGACCAAGTCATGGTGTAGTCAAACTATAACACCCTCAAGATGAACTATCGATGCACCTCAGGTCAAAGAACCAGATACACCACTGCAGCATCGAGTCAGTCATCGACGAGAAGGTAGACTTTCTTAAGACTACTCGAGGTGGTCACGCTCAGTGCCCTCATTTTCTAACGAGTATCCGTACTCTCGCTCCGGTGTCTCTACACCATAGACTCAAGACTCATCTACTATAAAGAAGCGATTGTATACTAACCTTCCAAATCAATCATCATCTTCATGATGATCCTATGGTTAGGAGCATTTTATGAGTTAATAAATAAAAATTCATGTCTTAAATTTTCAACTCTTGAAAATATGAATTATCATTATCGTTAACTCAAGGGGTGTATCACAGACACTAAATATACTTATGTGATAGAAAATAATTTATTTTATTATTTATAGTTAAAATTATAATTTTGTCTTTAGAAGTGTATTACAAGTGTCAGCCAATTCTGGCTTCTAGGGCACACATCTAACATGATCATGATAATGATATTTGATTGAGATAAAATTTTGATAGTATCCTATAAATATTACTGAGATCATCATTATAAATTTTTGGATCCATCAGTGGTCTCTATCTATCAGATTATCATGCAGTTGTTCATAGCCATCGAAATCAAATTTTATTAATCGACATAGCTAAGGCTTCCAGATTGAGGCAAACTTTTATGACGATATTCTAATAATAATTATTTAGATAACGAACAATAAAAATAGACTTCAAATTTAAAAATTATACCCATAAATTATTTAGATAATGATAAATAATTTATAAAAATAAAAAACTAAAATAATTATTTACATAATGATAACTAATACCTACGTTTAGATCTTACATAGGTAATTAGGCTTATTTTCTATGCTTATTTAATATCAGTAAATTATTTATAAAAATAAAAAAAATATAAAAAAAATAATTATTGATGCAAATTTAGCATCGGCAATAAGACTAATTACCTATGAAAGCTATAAATATAGGTAATTAGGCTTATTATCTACACCATATTAATGTCAGTAAATAGTTTACAAAAATAAAAAAATTTATAAAAATATTTACCAAAGCAAATTAATAGTAGGTAACAAGCATAATTACCTTCATAAAAAATAAACATAGGTAATTAGGTTGATTACCTACACTACTCAAATGTCGGTAAATTATTTATAAAATAAAAAAATAAATAAAAAATTAAAATATTTGCAAACATTAATTTAGTGTAGGAAATAATTCAATTACCTATGAAAAAATTAATCATAGGTAATTATCATAATTAGCTATGCTTAGTAAATATCAAAAAATAATTTATAAAAATAAAAAAAATTATAAAAAATTATATTTATCAATGCAAATTTAATGTAGAAAATAAGCCTATTTGCCTATGTAAGATATAAGTGTAGAAAATTATGGTTTTTACCTATGTTAAATTCGTGTCAGTAAATATTTATCAAAAATTAAAAAAATAAGAGCATCCATTATTGACGCTTTGTATTAAATGCCGATGCAACATGTCATCGGTAATTATATTTTTTGATGCTTATCATTTAACATAGCTAATTATTCAATTTTTATCGATGTTTAAAGGTTTACATAGCTAATTATGATATTTACCTATACAAAATTTTGCATAAATAAATTTTGCATCGGCAAAGATCCTTTTTCTTATAGTGCTTTTAAAACTTGAATTTTTAGATCAATCTCTAATCCATAATTATTTTCAAATTTACAACCATCATCATCATCTAACCCTGCTCCAGTAGCATTAACTTTTGAACCTAAACTAAGAAGAAGCAAGAGAACTAGGGTTGAAAAATATTTTAGTGATGACTTTTTTACTTTTTTGATAGAAGATACCCCTACTTCTTTTTAAGAAGCCATGAACTCTATGGATGCTCCTTTCTGGAAGAAGGCTATTAATAGTGAAATCGAATCTATTATTGCTAACAATACTTAGATTCTCATTGATTTACCTTCTAGAAACAAACCTTTAGGATGTTAGTAGATTTTTAAAAAGAAATTGAGGACTGATGGTATAATTAAAAAATATAAGGCAAGACTTGTTGCTTAAGGATTTGAACAGAAAGCCGGTGTTGATTTTTTCGATACCTGTTCGCTGGTAGCTCATATTACTACTATTCGAGTCTTTCTTGTCTTAGCTTCCATCTATAAACTTATTATTCATCAAATGGATGTTAAGACTGTCTTCTTGCATTGAGATCTTGAAGAAAAGATATACATGCATCAGCCTAAGGATTTTTTTGTGCCAGGCTAGGAGCATAAAGTCTTTAGACTTGTTCGATCCCTCTATGAACTAAAGCAAAATCCTAAGCAATGGCATAAAAAATTTGATCAAATAATCTTTTCCTATGGATTTCAAATTAATGAATCAAATAATTATCTTTATTATAAATAATTTGATGATAAGTTCATTCTTCTTTGTCTCTATATAGATAATATTTTGATTCTTGCTCCTGATATTGATTTAATCAATAATATCAAGAACTTTCTCTCATATTACTTTGATATGAAGGATCTAGGTGAAGCTGATACAATTCTTGGTATGAAAATCATTCGTAATCCTAATTCAATCTATCTATCTCAATCTCACTATACTCAAATGGTTATTAATAAATTTGGATATTTTGATTCTATTTCTGTATCTACTTCTTTTGATCCATCCATCTACCTTTTGAAGAACTCAAAAAAATCTATGAACCAAGAAAAATATGCTCAAAGTATTGGTTTATTAATGTATTTTTCTAATCGAACTAACCTGACTTGGTAGATATACTAGTAATCTCAGTCTAGTTCATTGGTCTACTTTAGAGATTCTAATATCTTAAAGGTACTATAAATTATTGATGGAAAATATGTAGGGTTTCATGCTTGTATTATAAAATTTTTAAAAATAAATCACAGTGAAAGATGTAGATTAAACTATTCAATCTACTTAAGCATATAATTTGATTACTAAATCCTACATTTAGGACATATAATATATCATAATGCATATATAAATTTAAAAATTAAAGTGCTTTGGTAATGATCAGATCAATATCCTAGATCTAGAATAGTTATAGATCAAAGCCTAGATCGCATATAGGTGAGAGAAGAGATCAAATCTCTTACCTTCGCGTAGGTCAACAACACCACAGCCGAGTTCTGATGTAACCCTTGTTGCTTGGAGCCACACATACGTCCGGCCTCTACAAGTAATCCACACAATGCTGCAAACATAGATCGGAGGTTCGTCGAACGAAGATCCACTCGAAGTGCTAGTTTCTCATGGATCCCTTTCGATAGTTAATCAAAAAAATATTCTTCAGATCTCTTGGACATTCCAAGAGATAAAAAATACAAGAAGGATTAAAGAAGAAATCAAACCTTTGGATCTTGCATAAATCAAATATTAAAATGCTTGAAGAGAAACCATTAAGAAAAGATCCATCATCTCTTCAGGACATCAACCATTGATGTCCTAAACTGATATCCTTACCTTGACATGATGAGACCTTCTCCTCTAGAATTTTTCATGCTTCATGGCTCATTCTTGCTTTAATTTTTTTGATATAAAAATATTACAAAAGAATGGACAAAAAAGGTTCTCAAAAAAAATTCTAAAGAAGACTTTCTTCTCTTCTTTTTCTCTCATCAGGACATGATCAGATTATGTCCAGAACAGATCATCATGCCCCAACTCCTTAGAGCACCCATCCTCTATGCTGATATCACTTTCTCTTTGATTTTCTTGATGAAAAACATACAAAATATGGAGAGAAGAAATTTCAAAAGGAAGCTCTTAAGAGAAGACTCTTCTTCTCTTTGTTTTCTCTTAATAGGACATGACAAGTTCATGTCCAAAAGAGACAACCTTCTCCTAGAAGCAAGGCGCACAAAATCCTCACGCCCACTCCTCATTTTCTTCTCTCTTTTTCATGAAAATCCTAGTGGTTTCTCATGCCATAAAAAACATAAAAGTGGCACCATAAAAAAGGAGAAGACTAGGCCAAATCCCTAGTTTTAGGGATTTAAAAGAGGGAATTTGGGGGGCGTCCAACTCTTGGATGCCTCCCCCTATTTTTTGTGCATGACAATCAGCAATTCCACATCCAAAAGGAGAAAATTCTGGGTGACAAAATTATTCGGAGGCATGGAGAGAAATTCCAAAGGGAGAGAAGGAAGTTTGATATTTTAAAACTCTATCCGATTCAAAACTAAATACCAAATTTGACCAAGTCAAATTTGATTCCAAATAAACTAGATGTAGGGCGGGGAAGAGCTCTTATTGGCATGAAAAAGTTACATAAATAATATGGAATCAAACATGTGGGGCATGGGATTATTATAATGGTGCAAGGAAAGATGCGTCCTAGTCTAACTAGGGCTCTTCTTCTTTAGACTAGGTCAAAACCTTTTGGACCCAATCCAAATTTGATTTAAGTCAACCTAATTAATAAAAAAATTTAATTCAATTAGGAGCCTAATTAAATTAGATTTAATTATATTTAAATTAGATTTAATTTTTAATCAAATTAAAAATTAGGTACACTCAAGTCATAATCGAATAGGGACTTGTTCTCCGTTACAATTGGCTTATCCAATAAATTAATTAGACTTAATCCAATTAAATTTAAACTAATTCTAATTAAATTTAATTTAATTAGACTTGATCTCAATCCGATTGCTCAATCAAATTGAGTTAATTAGCAATCCAATTGGTAATAAATCCTCCTGTAATATTTGCATTAAGTCAAACATCACTCACATTGATTGTTTGACCTTTGAATGATTCTCATGAAGGAACCAGATCTAGAATTTTAGGACTAGATCTTGAAATTTTTTTCAAGATTAGACAGCGAAAAACTAAAATTAATCAAAATTAATTTTAAATATTAAAAAATATCCTAGATCTAATGTTCTATTAAATGATCATGGCATGTCATTAAATCAAAAATTAAAATGTAAGGAAGAAACTAAAACTTGTTGATCACATCAACATGCATATACACTACATCTAATGCAGGTATAAAGAAAATAGATTAGATCTATTACCTATGCAAGTTAGATATTCTAACTTGCTGATCTAGGTTTGAGGATGATGTTGCAAGCTGCACATGCATCCAGCTTTCAAGAGTCGTCCACACAAGCCCACGAATCACGATCAGAAGTCTTGATGTAGGAAATTAACATATTATGCTAGTACTGTGCTGATCCTTCTTCGATGGTCAATCCGATGCCTCCTTCTTCTGAATTTGGACTCTTCCAAAGATAAGAAGGAGAGGAGATTTTAAAAGTGAGACACTCTCAAAAATCTAAAAGAATGAGGAAGAGAAGAGATGAACACAGCAACCCTAGAAGAAGACCCTCTTCTTCTTCTCTTTGCTCTCACCTAGACACCTAGTTTTGTATCTATAAAATCCCAACACCCAAGAACTCTTTCTCCTTGGTTTTTACACACCCAAAATCACTCTTAATGGTCTAGAACATACATGAAAATTAGCCCAAAATTCATCCTATATATAAAGATATAGAGGAGTCCTTGTCTAGGTCAAATACCTAGACAAGGAATGTCCAATTTGGGCAAGACAAGGGCATCCAAGAGTTGGATGCCCCCTCCAATATTTTTGGTGTGGACCATCTAAGAAAATTGCACAAAACCATCTCCTTTTTACCATGAAAAATTGAGAGAAAATAAGGTGGAGAGCGATACACATGAGAGGAGGAATTTTGATTTTTTAAAACTCTATCTCATAAGATTTGAAGCCAAAACTAATTCACTGTTTGACTAGGTCCACTACCTAATTTCCATATGAGAGAGAGGAGAGGAAGACATACATGAGAAGGCCTAGGAGAGAAATTTTTATCATACAAAAAAGAAGAGAAAGAGGGTGTGGGGCATGAGGGGCTAAGGTGGCGCAAAGTGGAATCCTAATCTTACTAGGATTCCATCTATGACTTGGTCAAAATTATTTCTTAAACCAAATTAAACCAAAATCAATTCAACCAAATAAAATTAGAACCTAACCTAATTAAAAATTTAATTAAATTAGATTAAATTAAATTAAATTTTAATTTAATTTTTTAATAAAATTAAAAAATTGGGTTGATCCAAGTCCTAGTTGAACTAGGACTAGTTCTTCCTTGCACTTGGCTTATCCAATAAGCCAATTGAACTTGATCCAATCAAGCCTAAATTAAATAAAATTAAATTATATTTAATTAGACTTAATCTCAATCCTCTGACTTATCAAATTAAGCTAATTAGCAATCTAATTGCTAACCGATCCTCCTGCAACACTTGCACTAGGTTAAACATCAATCGTATTGATCATTTAATCCTAGAATGATTCTTAATCATTGATTAACCATTTGATCAGATCGTGAGCTCTAATATGTTTGACCTCATATATCCAAATCTAAGTCGATAGCATAGAAATAGACTCCTATACCAATCGAAGTAACTATCTAGCAATGGTACCCGACGACTGGATGGATCGAATATGTAGAACAACATCCTTAGAATCCATATGGATATAGTTTCCATATAATTCATCCCCTTGATCAAAATGCTTGTAAGACACCTCAGAGTTCAACTATTAATTTTGATTAGATTATCCACATTGTATTTCAAAATATCAAATCTATTTGATGGATTATCCTGGCCAAGATTTTGCTATATTGAAATACATTGAAACATTCTTCTCCAACTCTTGGAGTGGTCAATCCTATCTTGATCACACACCAACTTCGCAAGTACTTGACTGTGCCCAGAAGCCTTCCATTATTGAATTAAAAATTCAGTTAGTCCAGTACCAAAGCATAGTGAGTTGCTTGCAAGTCACTAAGGTGATCTCAGGTCTAAGAGACACTTATACGTATATCCCATCAGAGATATTCTTGATAGCAGAATGCTCTGGAGTTGGTCACATTCAATGACGATATACCCATACATCTCATGTGTATGCCATACCAGTGTCTCCATATTTCTTGGTTATACCAGTGTCTCCATATTTTTTGGTTAAGAGGATAACCAATCCATATGGCATACAACGACCTATGCTCGATAGATGCTATCATCCTAATTAATAGCCTATTATTTGGTGGTGAATTATTTTAAGGACTAATCAATAAATCCTCTCTTTATCAAAGCTAAATAGTCCTAAGGACTTCATCACAATAATGAAGTTCGTTAGAAGATGAATACTTTATGATGAAAATGCCAAAAAATATTTTATTAATTAATAAATCAATTCTAATTACAATATAACTCAACCATCAATAGACTGATGATTGACTTTCGGATATATTTTTCAATAACTCTCACTTGTCCTAAAGCCACTTGGCACAGTATCTAATATCCATCTTCAACTTATGATTGTTGAACTTCTTTATCACTAGAACTTTAGTGAAGGGATCGGTCAGATTCTTCTTTCCATTGATCTTCTGAAGATCAATATCATCTTAATCCATGATCTTTCAGACCAGGTGGAAGCGGCACAGGATGTGCTTCATCTACTAGTATGCCTTTGATTCTTTCGTCTGAGCTATGGCACTAGTGTTGTCGTAGTAGAGCAGGATCGGACCATTAAGAAAGGATACTACTTTGAGCTCGGTGATGAATTTTCTCAGCCATATAGCTTTTTTCATGGCATCTGATGTTGCGATGTACTCAACATTGCAAACAGAGTCTGCCACAGTATGTTGCTTGAAATTTTTTCAGCATATGGCTCCACCACTCAAAGTAAAGATATATCCCAACATGCTTCTGCTATCATCATGGTCAGATTGAAAGCTAGAGTCTGTGAACCCCATAAGTTTTAGATCTGACTTGCCATAAACCAACCATTGGTCCTTAGTATTTATCAAATACTTAAGGATAGTTTTAACCACTTTTTAGTGATTTTCTCTGGAATCAGATTGGTATCTACTCACTACTCCTAGTGAGTATGCCATATCTGATCTCATACATATCATGGTATACATGATAGATCCCACTATCGACGTGTATGGGATTCTACTCATATGCTCTCTCTCCTCAGGAGTTATCGGACAATCCTTCTTGGAGAGAAAAATTTTATAGCCTATCGAAAGACAGCTCTTTTTGAAATTCTCCATACTGAATCTCTTCAACACAGTATCTATATACGTAGACTGGGATAACCCAAGCATCCTCTTAGATTGATCCCTATAGATTTTCATCCCTAAGATGTAGGATACTTCACCCAAATCCTTCATGAAGAACTATGATGACAATCAGACTTTTATTCCCTGCAGTGCAGGGATGTCATTCTCGATTAAGAGAATGTCATCCATGTACAAGACAAGAAGTACAACTGTTGGACCATTTGCCCACTTATAAATGCAGGGCTCTTCTCTGTTCTTAATGAAGTCATATGTTTTGATCACCCTATCAAAATGCATGTTCCAACTCCGAGATGCCTGCTTCAATCCATAAATGAATCTCTGAAGCTTACACATCTTGAACTCATCTGTGGATGTGAACCCTCAGGTTGTATCATATACACCTCTACAGTCAGTTCTCCATTTAGGAAAGCTGTCTTCACATCCATTTGTCAGATCTTATAGTCTAGATGGACAGCTATCGCAAGCATTATTTGAATGGATTTAAGCATTGCCATAAGAGAAAATATCTCATCATAGTCAATACCATAACATTGATGATATCCTTTGGCAACCAGACGGGCTTTATAGATCTCCATCTTTCCATTTGTGCTCTTTTTTCTTTTGAAGATCCATTTACATCCAATGGATTTAACTCCTTTGGGTTGGTCAACCAATATCCACACATTATTGATCTTCATGGACTCTATTTTGGATTTCATCACCTCAAGCAATTTTTCAAAATCAGATCTCTACACAGCATCCATATAAGTGATTGGATCCTCATCATTCTCATTGAGTTCGATGGGATCACCATCTCGGACCAAGAAATCATAATATCTATATAGATGATGCAGTACTCTACCGGATCATCTTAATGGTGTAGGTACACTAGGCTTCAGATCTGATCTAATCAAATTCGACACAGGTTCAGCTATAGGTATCAATTTTTCTACTTGTTGAACTTCATCAAGTTCAACCTTCGAGGTAATAGTTCCTTCACCAAGAAACTTCTTTTCTAAATAGGTTGCCTTAAGGCTAACGAACATCTTTTGTTCATCAGCATGGTAGAAATAGTATTCTTTGATCTTTTTTGGGTATTCTATAAATATATACTTATCAGACCTAGATCCAAGTTTATCTATAACTAACTGTTTGACATAAGCCAGGCACCCCCAAATCCTAAGATGTGAAAGTGTTGGCTTATGCCCTATCCATATCTCATATGGAGTCTTAACTATAAACTTACTTAAAATACTATTTAATAGATAACAAGCAGATTTGAGTACATATTCCTAAAAGAATATTGGCAAACTGACAAAATCCATCATGGATCGGACCATGTCTAACAGAGTCCAATTCCTCCTTTCCGACACACCATTATGTTGTGGTGTTCCTGGAGAAGTCCATTGAGAGAAAATCTCATTCTTTCCTAGATATGTGAGAAACTCACCAAAAAGATATTTTCCTCCTCGATCAGACCAAAGAGTTTTAATACTCTTTTCAGTTTATTTTTCTACTTCATTTTGAAGTTATTTGAATATTTCAAATGAATCCGACTTATGCTTCATCAGATAGACATATCCATATTTGGACAGATTATTTATGAAAGTGATGAAGTAGAAATATCCACTTTTGACACTTGTGCTCATTGGTCCACATACATCAGTATGTACTAGACCTAAGAGCTCATTGGCTCTCTCATCTTTTTTAGTAAAAGATGACTTGATCATTTAACCAAGAAAACAAGACTCACAAGTTGGAAGTGATTCACAATCACTGACTTCGAGGATTTTCTCTTAAGTCAAGTTGTTTATCCTATTTTTGTTTATATAACCTAGTCTACAGTGCCATAAATAGATATCTGACACACTATCTAATCTAAGATGCTTGTTAGTTGAATAGACTATGTTAACAGATTGTGATAGCATATACATATCATTATTCAAATATCCATAAAAAATAGTAACACCATTCATTATGATATTATAAACTTATTTTTTTATTAAAAATTCATAATTATTTTTAGTCAGAAGGCCTATAGAAATAACATTTAAATAAAAACTAGGACAGAAATGACAATCACTAAGAACAATAGTATGGGACTCAAATACAAGTTTTAAGATTTTTAAAGCTAGAACTAGAACTAGTCTTCCATCTTCAACATTCAGGAACCTTTCATCTTGCTTGAATCTTCTACTGACTTACAATCCCTATAATAAATTATAAATATGGTAAGGGCTACCGATATCTAATATTCAGTCAGTAATATTATAAATAAAAAAATTATAAGAAGTTATCATATAAATTTCTTGTCCAATAATAGCTTGCTTCTTTCTCTATCTATTCGGATTCAGAGAGGCAATGTACTGAGGATAGTTCCTCTTCTAGTGCCCTTGCTTCTTGCAAAAAAAAAATTCAACTTGACTCTTATCGGGTTTGATCATCCTGGTCTGGTCCTGCACAGATGTCCTAGCCTGAACTTACATCTTCTTAGCTTTCTTCTTTTTGTTCTTCTTTTCTTTCCTAAAGGATCGAGAACCAGAAGATGAGCCTCCTACTAAGTTCACCAACTCCTTATGGAGTTGGTGATCTTTCTCAAAGTTCTGAAGTAGCCTCAGTAACCCATGGTAGTCTACTTCAGATTTTATCATTCTAAAATGAGTAAGGAATGGGAGAAAAGACTTGGACAGCGAGTTTAGTATTGCATCCTTCCCAAGCTATTTATGCAAGAAAAAGCAAAGCTTGCTCAATTACTTTATCAACTCGATCATGTATAATACATGATCAGTAATAGAGGCACCATCCTACATCCTAGCATTAAAGATGGCACAATTAGTCTTGTGCCTTTCAACATCATTGGGTGTGCCAAAAGAATCCTCCAATACTTGAAACATATCTTTTGGCTGAACCATCTCAAATCTATGATTGAACTCATCGCTCATGGCAGCCAGCATAATGCAGCGCACCATGATTCAGTCACTGAGCCACTTCTGGTAAGTGTCTCTAACTATTCTATGTGCAATGACAGCTAGCTCCTCAAGAGCAGGATCCATCAACACATATAGGATCTATTCATGCTCCAAGACTATTTTCAATTTTTGGTACCAGCTACCGAAGTTGGGTCCCACCAACTTATCATTATCCAATAATGATTGGGGCGATAGAAAAGTGGTCATATCTACACAAAGAAAAACCATAATCTAATTAGTAATTGATTCATTAAATCTAAAGATTTGTATTTTAATCGAAAGGTTCATCTACTATTTTATTCAAATTGGTAGCCTCTACCTCTAATTCAAAAAATTATCCTAATTATTTAGTGGGCACTAGAATCCACATAGACTGCACACAAGTCCAACTTTGATTGGCCAACCCATGTACATCTAAGGATAGATTCATAATCAATTATTTCATCAAATAATTTTTAGTAATTAAATTTTGCCCCAGTTCCTAATCAGTAGGCTTTGGCCTCTACTAAAAAAGTTTGATTAGGTCCAACCATTAACATGGCCATACTTAGCCCATCTAACCAGTAAATGATTAGGCCCAACTTTGGTTGGCTAATCTAACCAACATTTAGAAAGATATAGCTAAGAAATCATATAATAAATGATAATTCTATTAGCCGATAAACATCTGGCCTTTGGGTCTCCAATGATTATCCAACTAATGGATCCATTATCACCCATTTAATAGGAGGCTATGATCTAGTTATCACAATAACTATTATATTTTAGGGATCTAATAATTTTAGAAGATTTAATTTAAAGATGAGGGAAGGTCAGATGAACCAGCTTGTCATGATCCTTCCATTGGCTTCACTAAGTCAGCTTAAGAGAGATCATTAATAGGCTAGTCTAGGAGCACCTAAATCAGTCATACTAATTTATCTAGCTGACATGGGTCAGCTTGAATAGTCAAGTGATCTGATTAGAACATAATTTGACCAAGAGGCCAGGTAAGTTCAATCAGTGAAAGGGTCTGGCAAAGCTTGCCATAGACACCATCAGAAATGGCCAGATAAGCGGACTGCCAATTAAAGACCATCGGTCTGATTTATCTTAGACACCAACTGATTTAATTAGTCTTGATTATATCAACCTAATAGTTCGTGCTAAATCGCATAGCCAAGAATCAAGTCCATCTTGGGTCTCGTTAAAGATATGGACTTGATCAACTACAACTATTGTAACTAATCTAGAGAATCCTTGACCTAATCTAAGACAACAATTGATTAGATTTAGTCAATTCTCTAATTAAGGCCATTCTTTAATCTAACCCTAGGTCTAACCTAATTAATGGACCTAATCTCCACTAAACCATTTAACCTAATGTGTTATGATTTATGTCTTAGGATCTTCAATTCACAATCCTAGATCCTAATCAAACAACTTCTTAATTCTTAATTAAGTTTTGGACTAAGGGTTGGGGTTCGACTTTTCAAAAATAATTTTTATATTTATAAAATATTTTTACAACATGGTTCTATCAATCAAGTTGTATATTTGATTCATAATCAATATGTAAGTAAGATAAACATGAAACTACTTTAGATCTAATCTAAACAAGTTCATGTAATTGAAACAGTTTCAACTATAATCAATCATTAATGACCTTAGATCAAATCTAACATATTTATGATTATCAAAATTAGATTAAAATATTTTTAATTAGATCATAAAATTTTTTAGATCTAATCTAAAATTTTATGATCAATATTTTAGATCAGCACGTACTAGGACAACCTCTCCACTGTAAAGGATAAACTTTATAGCAGGACAACCTTATGATTAGTCTGTGCAATCTAAAACTTTTACTTTTAGATCTAAAATTATTTTAAATCTATTAAATTATAAATAAAATTAAATCATATCTAACAAATTTATGATTAGAGATAGATCTACATGAACTAGGATAACCTCTCCACTGTTAAGGGTAAACCTTACAACAGGACAACCTTATAATCAATTCATGTAATTTAATTTTAAATTTTAAATTTAATAATTAGATTATAAATTAGATCTAATTTAAGAAATAATCTAAATATTCTTAAATAATTATATAATAATAAACCTAGGCTCTAATACCAATTGAAGGAATCAGATCTAGGGTTTCAGGGCTAGACCTTGAAACTTTTTCAAGATCAGGCAACGAAAAACTAAAATTAATCAAAATTAATTTTAAATATAAGAAAACATCCTAGATCTAATATTCTATTGCATGATCATGGCATGTCATTAAATCATAAATTAAAATATAAGGAAGAAACTAAAACATGTTGATCACATCAACATGCATATACACTATATCTAATGCAGGTATAAAGAAAATATATTAGATCTATTACCTGTGCAAGTTAGACATTCTAACTTGTTGATCCAGACTTGAGGATGATGTTGCAAGCTGCACACGCATCCGGCCTCTAGGAGATCTACATGAGCCCACGAATCACGATCAGAAGTCCTGATGCAGGAAATCAGCATAGTATGCTAGTACTATACTGATTCTTCTTCGATGGTCGATCCAATGCCTTCTTCTTCTGATTTTGGATTCTTCCAAAGATAAGAAGGAGGAGAGGAGATTTCAAAAGTGAGATACTCTCAAAAATCTGAAAGAGGAAGGAAAGAGATGAACACAATAATCCTAGAAGAAGACCCTCTTCTTCTTCTCTTTACTCTCACCATACCTAGTTTTGTGTCCACAAAATCCCAATGCCCAAGAACTCTTTCTTCTTGGTTTTCATACACCCAAAAGCCCTCTCAATGGTCTAGAACATACATGAAAATTAGCCTAAAATTCATCCTATATATAAAGATATAGAGGAGTCCTTATCTAGGTCAAATACCTAGACAAGGAATGTCCAATTTAGGCAAGACAAGGAGCGCCCAACTCTTAGATGCCCCCTCCAATATTTTTGGCATGGACCATTTAAGAAAATTGCATAAAATCTTCTCCTTTTAACCATGAAATGTTGATAAAAAATAGGGAGAACGGCGACATACATGGGTGGAGGAATTTTGGTTTTTCAAAACTCTATCTCATAGGATTTGAAACCAAAACCAATTTCCTATTTGACTAGGTCTACTACCTAATTTTCATATGAGAAAGAGAGGAGAGGAGGGAGTGCATGAGAAGGCCTGAGAGAGAAGTTTTTGCCACACAAAAAAGAAGAGAAAGAGGGCATGGGGGGCTAAGGTGGTGCAAGATGGAATCCTAGTCTTACTAGGATTCCATCAATGACTTGGTCAAAATTATTTTTTAAACCAAATTAAACCAAAATCAATTCAACCAAAAAAAATTAGGCCCTAACTCAATTAAAAATTTAATTTTTGTACCTTATATATGTGACCTTATAGATTCAAACCTAAGTCGGTAGCATAGGAATAGATTTCTGTACCAATCAAAGTAACCATCTAGCAATAGTATCCAACGATCGGATAGGTCAAATATGTAAAACAACATCCTTAGAACCCATGTGGATATAGATTCCATATAATTCATCTCCTTGATCAAAATGCTCGTAAGACACCTCAAAGTCCAACTATCAACTCTAAACAGATTGTCCATATTGTATTTCAAAATATCAAATCCATCTGATGGATTATCCTAGCCAAGATTTTGTTTTGTTGAAATACAATGAAACATTCTTCTCCAACTCTTGGAGTGGTCAATCCCAACTTGATCACACACCAACTTGCAAGTACTTGACTATGCCCAAAAGCCTTCTATTATTGAATTAAAAATTTAGTTAGTCCGGTACCAAAGCATAGTGGGTTGCTTGCAAGTCACTAAGGTGATCTTAGGTTTAAGGAATACTTATACCTATATCCCATCAGAGATATTCTCGATAGCAAAATGCTTTGAAGTTGGTCACGGTCAGTGACGATGTATCCATACATCTCACCTATATGTCATACCAATATCTTCATACTCCTTGGTTAAGAGGACAACCAACCCATATGGCATACATCGATCTATGCTCGATAGATGCTATCATCCTAATTAATAGTCTATCATTTGGTCGTGAACTATTTTAAAGATTAATTAATAAATTCTCTCTTTATCGAAGCTAAATAGTCTTAAGGACTTCATCACAACAATAGAGTTCATTAGAAGATGAATACTTTATAATAAAAATATCAAAAAGAAATTTATTAATTAATAAATTATTTATAATTATAATATAGCTCAACCATCAATAGATTGATGATTGGCTTTGGAACATATTTTTCAACATCTCAATCATTGATTAACCATCTGATCAAGTACAACCTCTTATATGTGTAACCCTATAGGTTTGAATCTAAGCTGGTAATACAGAAATTAATTCCTGTACCAATCAAAATAACCATCTAGCAATGGTACCCAATATTCGGATAAGTCAAATATATACAAAGCAACATTCTTAGAACCCTAGCCTATGGTTATCGTATAATTCATCCCTTTGATCAATAATGTATTGAAAAATATATCCTAAATCCAATCATCTAAGTGGTAGATGATTGAAATTAGTATATGAATTATCTAATAATAATAGTTATTTGGCTGATTCATCATAGAAATTTTATTTTCTTAAATGAACTTCTAAATTATGATGAAGTCCTTAGAACCATAATTAATTGATAAAGAAGGATTTATCGGATGATTCTTAAATTGTTCACAATCAAATGATGAGTTATTATTAAGGACGATAACTAATCGAGTGTAGGTTGCTATATGCCATGTGCATTGGTTGTCCACATAACCAAATGGTGTGGAGATACTGATATAACATCTAGGTAAGATGTAGAAGTACATATGCACTGAACGTGACCAATGTAGCACTCTACTGTCAAGAGTAACTAGCTAAGGCCAATGGATATAAGTGTCCCTCCAACCTGAGATCACCATAGTGACTTGCAAGCAACTTACTATACTTTGATATCATACTGCCTGTATTTTTAATATAGGTTCGAAAGGTTTCTAGATACAGTCAAGTACTTATGAAGTTGGTGTGTGAGTCAAGATGGGATTGACTACTCTTGATTAACTTCAGAAAGAGAATGACTCATGGTGTTTTAATTTAACAAAACCTAGGCCTAGGTAATCCTCGTGAGGAGTCATGGGATTTGCAAAATTTTGAAATACAATAGAGATGACTTGTATGAATGTTGACAGCATACTCGAAGTCATCTTGAGCATTATTGATCATAGGGATGAATTATATGGTAACCATGGGCCAAGGATCTAAGAATATTGTTTTGCATACATTCGACTTATCTGGATGTCGAAAATCATTGCTAGATGGTTACTTCGATTAGTATAGAAATTGATTCCAATGCTATTGGATTAGATTCGAACCTATAGGATTATACACATTAGAGGTTGTAATCAGATCAGATGGTTAATCGATGATTAAGAATCGTTCTAAGGTCGAACATTTAATGCAATTGATGTTTGACCTAATGCAAATATTGTAGGAGGATCAGATAGCAATTGGATTACTAATTGGCTTAATCTAAGATCAACTCTAATTGAATTAGATTCAATTAGAATTAGTTTAGACTTAATTAGATTAAGTTTAATTAGTTTATTGGATAAGCCAATTACAAGAAAAAATAATTTCTAATTGGATTAGGATTTGAGTTCACCTATTTTCTAGTTGAGTTAAGATTTAAATCAAAATTAAATATGATTTAATCTAATTTAATTAGACTTCTAATTTGACTAGGATCATCTTTAATTAGATTGCATTTAATTTGATTTGAATTAGATTCAAAATAGTTTTGACCTGGTCAAACAATAAGAGTCCTAGTTAGACTAGGACTCTCACTCCTTTCTTGCGCCAATAAAAGTCAATGCCCATTTTTTATTTTTAGATCTTTATGTGATATTATCCATACTAATAAGAGCTTCTCCATACATCAAATATCTAAAGAGATTAATTAAAATTTGATTTGATCAAATTTGGTAAGTGGTTTGGGTTTGTATCCTTTTGAATGAGTCCCAATTGACCAAAACATCTCCTCCCTATTTGTGCCATGCTTTCCACTTTATTTATTTTTTTATGTGCCTATTTTCTAGGGATTTTTCATGTCTTTTTCCTTCCTTTGGTCATTGGCTTGAGGTTGTTCATGCCAAAAATAAAGAAGGATGGCGTCCAAGAGTTGGACGTCACCAAGACTCCTTGGAAGACTAGGTTTTGACCTCTTGGCGCACAAATAGGGAGGAGATTTCTTATTGGTGTGGAAAAATCACATAAATAATCTAGAATCAAACATGTGGGAAGTGGGATTATTATAATGGTGCAAGGGAAGATGAGTCCTAGTCTAACTAGGACTCTTCTTCTTTAGACTAGGTCAAAACTTTTTGGATCCAATCCAAATTTGATTTAAGTCAACTTAATTAATAAAAAGTTTTAATCTAATTAAGAGTCTAATTAAATTAAATTTAATCATTTTTAAGTTAAGTTTAATTTTTAATCAAATTAGAAATTAGGTGCACTCAAGTCTTAGTCGAATAGGGACTTGTTCTTTCTTACAATTAGCTTATCCAATAAATCAATTAGACTTAATTCAATTAAGTTCAAACTAATTTTAATTTAATTTAATTTAATTAAACTTAATTTTAGCTTGATTGCTCAATCAAATTGAGTCAATTAGCAATCCAATTGCTAATCAATCCTCCTACAATACTTGCATTAGGTCAAACATCACTCGCATTGATTGTTTGACCTTTGAACGATCTCAATCATCGATCAACCATCTGATCATGTTATAACCTTTTATGTGTATGACTCCATAGATTCAAACTTAAGCCGATAGCATAAGAATTAATTTTTATACCAATCAAAATAACCATCTAGTAATGATACCCGACGTCTGGATAGATCGAATGTACGTAAAGCAACATTCTTAGAATCCTGGCCGATGGTTACTGTATAATTCATTCATTTGACTAATAATGCTCAAGACAACTTTGAGTAAACTGTCATCACTCATACAAATTATCTCTATTATGTCTCAAAATTTATTCAAATCTCATGACTCCTCACGAGGATTACCTAGGCCTAGATTTTGCTAAATTAAAACATTGTGAGACATTCTCTTCGTGAAGTTAATTAGGAGTGGTTAATTTCATCTTGACTCACACATCAATTTTATAAGTACTTGATTGTACCCAAAAATCTTTCAAATCTATATTAGAAATACAGACAGTCCAGTACCAAAGTATAGTGAGTTGCTTGCAAGTCAACATGATAATCTCAAGTTGGAGGGACACTTATACCCATTGACCTTAGCTAGCTATTCTTGATAATAGTGTACTACATTGATCATATTCAGTGTAGATGTATTCCTACATCTCATCTAGATGCCATATCAGTATCTCCATACCACTTGGTTATGAGAACAACCAACGCATATGGCATACAGTGACCTACACTCGATAAGTTATCATCCTTATTATTAACTTATCATTTGATCATAAATAGTTTAAGAACCATATGATAAATCCTTTTTTATCAATTGATTATAGTTCTAAATACTTCATCATAATTTAGAAGTTCATTTAAGAAAGATAGAACTTTTATGATGAACCAGCCAAATAACTATTATTATTAGATAATTCATATATAGATTTCAATCCTCTACAACTTAGACGATTAGTTTTAGAACATATTTTTTAATAACCTTTTTTATATTTTGTAGGATATCCTAGTGTACTTAAGGGCTACAATGATTCAAATTAGATTTTTGACACATTAGATGTTAAATCTACTTCTGGCTATGTATTTCTTCTAGGAGGAAGTGTTGTTTCTTGATAATCTTCGAAATAAATAATTTTAACTAGAAGTACTATGAAAGCTAAATTAGTTGCCCTTGATTCAACCTATTGTAGTTAAATGGCTAAAAGAACTTTTATCTAAAATTCCTTTAGTACCTTCTTCCATTCCTCCCATATCTATATATTATGATTCAAGAGCCACAATAGATTTTTGCAAAAGGAAACTTGTGAATACTAAAGTAAATAGATATATTAAATTAAGATAAAAGTATGTAAGAAGGAAAGAAAAAGTTTAAGTTATTTCTTTAAATCATATTGCAACTGATCTTAATATTGTTGATTGTCTTACAAAAGGCTTAAATAGGACTAAGGTCCTAGAGTAATCGAAGGGAAAGGAGCTTAGCCTATAAAGATTCTTCCAACAGTAGGAACCCAACCTCTATGATAGGAGATTCCTTGAAAGAGGTTCAATGTGGTAATAACAAATTGAGTGGTTGGTCAGGGAGCGCATGTGCTATATGATAGAGGAGTTATAAACTCCAACCCATTCCTATGGTGATTAGTACTCCTATATAGTGGTTAGAAAGTTTTATCTCTGAATGAGATTCGAGAGGTATTCCTCGAGATGTGACACTACACTCATCCCTGGAGGGGCTCACCTATGTGAAAGTATCTATATATGGCTGCGGTTAGAAATGTAGGCAATTTTTAGAAACTCTTATGAAATAATCAAGATACCTGCCCATGGCCATTAATGTGCAAACCCGTGATATGAGCTTCTATATTATGTGTGTAATAGTAAAGATCCGAGTCAAAGGAACGTAGTTTAAGATTTGATTCACTCTATTTTCTTCAGGTTGATACTATAAACACTAAGTGAAGTCTTGAAAGACACTTCAACGATTGCACAGTATAAATACCTAGTAGAGAATTATTTTACATTAATTGATTTAAATTAATTTTTCAAAAATTTTAAGTTTTGAGGAGGATTGTTGGTTTTGGAGGGAAACTAAAACTTAAAATTTTCTCTAAAGTTTCCTCCAATTTTTCCTCTAACCCTCTCCAACCTTTTCACTAGACTTTATGAAGTTTAGTCCTACATTGAAAAAAGTTGAAATGGAAAAAGGGTTTATATAAAAGATCCTTTTCTTGGGCCTATGAACACGTGCGTACAACCTGGTCCATCTCGGCTCGCACATGCACGATCGCACCACACCCACGCCTGCAGCATGGCAGGGCCTATATTTTATCTCTCCTTGTTTTTAATTTTTTAAATAATTTTTTGTTGATAAATATGAGATTTGTTCAGTTAATTTTATTTAATTTTATCTGACCAAGTTTTATTAAGGTGTTTCGTGGGCCTATAAAAAGATCCTGTGGTGGAGAGATTTCATAACATGAAAATGAGGACAGCAATCTCCTTTCTCTCCTCCTCTTTGATCTCGATTCTGATTTTTCTTTGCTACTAAGTAGAATCTCCATCGTCTTCTCCATGGTCGTGCCTGCAAAGGAGTTGCCGATTGTATCTTAGGGTAGAGTTCTCAATTTAAAGCCTGTATGAGGGAAGAAAATTACCTTAGGACAGTACGCTACATGCCTCTAGCTTTAAGATTGGTTTGGTTTAATATATGCCTATTATTAAGTTTTATTTGTTAATTTAATTAAATCATAATCAACCCTTGTACCAAAATTATTTTATATTTATATATCCTAACACTAAGGTGATTCTAGATCACTGGTGATCCTTATCTTAGGATTATTCGATCATCAATGATCTAAAAACGCTGTGTTTGGTATGCTATATTTATTAATCAGTGATTAAAAGTTCTCTGGTGGTTATGAGTAACTTGTTTGAAATTTTATGAGAATCCAAAATCATAGATCATATATACCAAAATTATCCTTGATATATTTCTATATTTATTAATCAAAATAAAAATATATTATAATAAATTATCAATATATTTATTAATATATTAATTATTAATATATTTCATATAATATATCTATTAATCTTGCAAATTATAAAAAAATATATTAATTTATAATTATATAGTTAATAATTTCATTTATACTTATATTATATTATTATTTTAATACTAATATTTATTTTTATTAGCAAAGGGAGGGGTCAGCATCCTATTTCCAACAAGAGTCGGCATCCTCTTAGTTGGCCGCCGCCTTCTTTTATAAAGCGCACTTGGTGCTCCATATAAGAGGGGTGCCAGCCTTCGTTGCTGGTTTTCATTTGGTTCCTACCCAAGTGGCTAGTTGGCAATTGGGTCAAGTCTTTCTTGGCGCCACCTAATTCTATTTGCATGTCCAAAGCTGATTCTCAGCCTAAGCTGTTTTTTTTATTATAATCCAGACCTTGCTTTCTGTACTAAAAGAATTCTTAAATGGAATCAGATCCTAATTGATCTAGGGATAGATGTATGGGATATATCAATTTAAGGTTTTGCTCACTAAAGATCCTTCCTTTCAGTTCAACTTAGCCACACATCAATTGCATCATCTAGCATGGGAATATGGAGCCTATAACACATTACTAAACCTTTAGGATCCATTTGATTGGGGTATATCAGATTACGGATAATCTGATAATTTCTACAAATTATTTATCTAAAAAAATAATTATAAAGAAAAAATAATTTTACTATATTTGATTGGTGAAAAAATTACTTCAGAAAATAATACCGAAAAAAGATTACTATATTTGGTTGGATGTAATCCTATATGGTAATATGACAAAAATTATAAATATATCGTTCAATGTAAAATAATTTTTTAATACTAAGATAGTATTATTATCTCAAATTAATTTTATACGATGACTATAATTACATAATTATTTGCATAATATTATCTCCATCTTAATTTTTTTATAAAAACTTTTTATTGAATGAATTTTGGAGGACATTAGAAAAAAGATAATGATTATATATGCAACTTTATTATGAGTATTTTTATCAAGTATGGATTACCACCAATCAAAAACTTATTAAATACCAATCCTTTTATGATATTTATTTTACCTTCTCTCTCTAAAAAAAATAAGTATGAAGCCCATCATTTTTTTTACCATCTCTCTCTTCCATTTTTCATATCAAATATGATAATCTAATATGAAAATTATTTTTCTATACCAGATTATCTCCAACCAAATGAATACGATGAAATTGGTTGGTCTACCCCTTTCCTGCACAAGCTATGTATATAATTTAGTTCCCCATTATTTGATGTCCCCATATGACCATTGCTCATAACATTGATAGACCCTTAATCATTCAGTTTGATGGACTATTATAACCCTAAATCATATCAGACACATTTTATGAAAATTGTTCATGCAAATCATTTCAAAAATAATTAATTATTATACATAATAATACTTATATATCTGACCATATCTTTGTTCTGGTATGGATACTATGCCAACATAGTGATTTTCATGTACAACAACCTAACCCTCATTTGTTTCCAAATCTAGTAAACTACTATACTTGGTGCAGAATCTTGCATAAGCTATTTGTTAGTATCTAAAAAAATCAATAGAAATAAATGGTGAGCTAGCAGCCTAGTAAATACCTCTATACCTATAGTTAGATCAAGATCAAGCATATATATATTTTGAATAATATTTAGAAAATGCTAAATATCATAACCAATTGTAATAAAGACTAATTTGTATAAATGTTCAGGAAGGAAATTCATAAACAGGCCTCTAATAGTTTAGAAATTTCACTATTCAAAATACTAGCATAGAAACTAGTTTCAAATACATCTCATGGAGAAAACCTTTTTATGAAATCTTAAGCAAAAATAATAACTAGTTTTTGCCCTCTTTTAATCCTTAAAACTATGGTCATGATTTTCTTATGGCATGACCTGAAAGAAACTAGCTTCTAAATACAATAACATATCATCAATCCACATGTGCTAGTGTTTCACCCTGACTGAATTGGTATTGAAAGGAAACTAGCTATAAATCACATGGAAAATATATTCACCAAAAGCATGCACCAGTAATCATCCTAAACATCTAAGCTCGAAAGGAACTAGTTCTTGAATACGAAACATGCCATCATTAGCATGTGCCAATGATTGCCCTACTAGCTGGGCTTGAAAGAAAACTAAATCTAGAACTTATGTAAACATAATTAGACTGTAGAGCAAATATTATATTGTTCCAAACCAATTATTCTAAATTATATAGTGAAAATAATTCCTTCAAATATTAATGCTTTTTCAAACAAGGTTTGACATCTATTTCAAATAAATCCAATGGCAATTTAAAAATCATGCATATAATCATGCTTAACACATGGTATGTCAATCCAACAATTTTTTGGAGGTACATTTTTATCACAGAAATCCATCCATCATAAAAAAATATAATTTGCTATGATTGATCCATATCTTAAAATTTATTTCTTTTTATGCATGGTAAATATATAATTGTATTTTTTGGAATAACTACACATTAAAAATAAGCAAAAATATACATATATAGATCAACGTATTAGATATTAAATAAATTTATAAATAAAACATAAATGCATATGTAAAATTTTAGAGTGTATAGATACTTAAAGATCAAGTTATACAGCAAAAAAAATTTCTCCAACAATGCTACACATGATTTAGACAAAGGATATTGATGAGTAAACTTTCTGGAAAGATCTAAAGTAACCATAAATTTGACTTTAAATGTAGGGCTTACAAAGGGTTCTCCTAGTTTGCAGGATCTATCTGAGTTTCCATGTAACTTTGAATCCTTCCAGATCAAGGGTTATGATGCTAGTTTTGCCGAATAGTAGCCAACATTTAGGTACTTACTTTGAACCCAATTTAGTCCTAGGAGTACCATCTATATAAACTAAGAATAGAGGAGAAAAGGGTTCACAATTACCTTGGTTGTGAGGCCTATCCCTTTAGCCAGATTCACATCCAAGATCAAGTATTCCATACTCCCTTCGATATAGGGAGTGACAGTATCATGGGTAGTGAGGGAAAGTGGAAGAGAGAGATAGGGGACAAAGAGAAGGATAAAGGAGAGAATAGGAGTCAGCCTTGTGCCAACCACCAAGTGAGAGAAAAAAATGAGAGAGCAATAGAGGCAAGAGAGAGAGAGAATGAGGGAGAGGGAGAGATAGAGAGCAAGGAAGGGGTGGAGGTAAAGGATCGTCAGTCGTTACCCTCAAGTGAGAAGAAACAAGAAACATCCCTGTGCTATCCCTAAATCATTAGTGGGAGAGTGAGAGAGGGGTTCAAGTTGACCACTAACTGAGCAGCACATTCCAGCCACCACACCTATGTGTTGGGATATCAGTTACTCTGATATCATTTTGTTAAAGATCTCTGATATCATTTTGTTAAAGATCTAGTATCGGAATATTGCAGCAGAAAGAAAGAAGAAAATAAAATAAGAATATAGTCAAGTACATAAATGTTAGATATATGTGCCCTAGAAGCCAGAATTGGCTGACACTTGTAATACACTTCTAGAGGCAAAATTATAATTTTGTATTTAGTGTCTGTAATACATCCTTTGAGTTAATGATAATAATAATTTATATTTTCAAGAGTTAAAAATTTAAGATATGAATAATCATTATTAACTCATAAAATGCTCCCGACCATAGGATCATCACGAGGATGGTGATTGATCTAGAAGGTTGGTGCACAATCACTTCTCTTTAGTAGATGAGTCTTGAGTCTACGGTGTGAAGACACCGGAGCGAGAATACAGGTACTCATTAGAAAACGAGGGCACTGAGCATGACCATCTCGAGTAGTCATTAGGAAGTCTACCTTCTCGTCAATGACTGACTCGATGCTGCAGTAGTGTATCTGATTCTTTGACTTGAGGTGCATCAGCAATTCACCTTGAGGGTGTTATAGTTTGACTATACCATTACTCAGTCTCCTAGCCATATGGAATCCTGAGGTGTATGTTGGCTATAGCATGTTCATTGTAGGAACTGGATAGCATCAAGATGGAATCTATCTACCTCGGTGGTAAAGGAGCAGCCCTATGATGATCATGAGAATTAAGTCCAGAAGCCCATGGCCATGGCAGAGTGAAAATAATAGAAAGAGTTTCTATTTAGGTTTTCACATTGGACTTGAAATCGAATGATTACATCATATGATAGAGACTAGAGTTTGACGAGTTCGCCTTAACCCTAATCTGATCGGGGCTCAAGATAGAAGAACTTAATCACACAGGTAGCTGCACCAAGAGTTCACATTCAGCTCTGATGGGTTGCCACCATATACTGCAGGTGTCATTGGTGGAATTTGGGAGTAATTTAGAAACTTTAGATGATCGATCATTTTAGCTATTCGAATCAGAAGAGTTTCTGATCCATCGAAAGGAGTTTCGATGATGTCGATGATAGAGATCATGACATATCCCATTACCATACAGAACTGAACCTAACTGGGTCACACAAACAAGGGTTTAAATTTGGTGATCATCAATTGAACTGATCCAATTTAATTGATCTGAATAAGATTTATTTAGGTTCAAAAAAATCATGCTAGCACTCGATTGAACCTAACGTTCTTCTTTTACTATCATAAATAAGTTGTCCTGATTGAACCAAAGGAGTTTTGCCTATAGAGGCCTTCACTTTGTCTGACTGGAGCTTGTCCACGTCAGAAAAGGTTGTCTATTTTTGTAAAGACATTACCTACCATTTTTGGTCACCTACCATTTCTCGTCCTTTGACTTTGGTCAAAAGTTGACCTTTGACTGGTCAAATATTGACATTGACACTTTAACTTTTGTCCGTATGTCATGCACCTATTGGAGAGCTGTGGGGCCTGTCTCCCTACCAAACCTGGGAAGGAGCCCGG
>QRFJ01004677.1:0-32190 GCA_006176705.1 Cocos nucifera | reverse complement strand
TCTCTTCCCATTCGATGGGGTGTTCTTATGATGTGTAGGGGTGCTGCGTGTTCGTCCTTAATCAGAAACCCAAAACTTACTTTCTGCAAAACCCTAGATCCTGAAACCCTAGGATTTATTGTGCATATTTTGTTTATGAACCCTACTTAATTAAGAATTAAGTTTATGGAATATTAATTAGGTCTAAAATTGAGAATTTCAGATCTAAGACATATTCATAATACTGGGTTCGGGCTTGGGTAGCTCAATTAGGTCTAAGCGGTTGATCAAACCGAATCAAGAGTTGGTTAGATGGGATCAACAATGCTTAAATTGACCAGCCTAATAGGATTAAGTCTGGGTCAAGATCGAGTCACGATCAAGCAAGACCTAATTAGGCTCAGAGGTTAGAGTCTGGATTGTAGGCTAACCCAATTGGTTCTGACTCAACAATTTGGTGTCTAAGGTAAGTTTGGCACAGACGACCGACTGGTTTTTAATTGGAAGCTACTCGACCTGAATGCGTTCTTGTACGAGTTAATGGCATATTCCTTCCACCGGTCTCACTTACCTGGCCATATCTGTTGACACAGTTCTGATCTGAGGTGGTCAATAATCCGAGCTAACCCATGCCACTAGGTTAGTCATAATTGTTATGACTAAGCCAAGTCTAGTTTAATGAGACCTGAATCAATTCTCCCTAAGAAAAGATTAAGTCTGAGGTCTTCCACCATTGTAGATGTGCGGGCCCTTCCCGGGGTTGATTGTTCTCGGCTGGATACAGTGGCTCAGTTGCACCGGGAAAGATGCAACCATGTCTATTAGGCATTGGATGCTATGGGCTGGAGGATGAGTTGGGCTCAATATTTTGGATACGGTGAGAGACTCAATTAGGAACCCAGTCTATGCAAATGGTGGGTCTGACTTAACTAAGGAGTGGATCAATATTTCGGATACGGTGAGATTCATGAATTAGAGACCAAGTTTGGGTGCACCATGATTAGAGAATCATTGAACAAGAGTTGTTCACTCATTGGCTAACCCATCACCAATAACTGTTAGGTGAGGTGATGAGTCAGTTGGTGAGACCGCACCACCCACTAGAAATCATTAATCGTGGAGATTTTTGCATCTCTACAGAGGGAGTGTAGGGATCCGAGAAAATAGTGGGAGCTAATTTGTTTAAAAATAAAATCCCTAAACAAATTGGTCAAGTCAAAATTACAGTATCTAACTAGAATCTTTGACTCTCTACAGGAAAATGTCTGCGTCCAACCCATTGGCACGTATCCTGGACACACATAGACTGACTGGACCCAATTATAAAGATTGGCTCAGGAACTACAAAATTATTTTGGGTTCCGAGAAGTTAACCCATGTTTTGGACCAGGACCCTCCCACCTTACCAGCCCGTCCATCCACTGAACAGAGAGCGTCTCTGGAAAAATGGATTGACGAAGATAATAAGGCCAGATATTACATGTTGGGCTCGATGTCTGATGAGCTCCAGCGCCAACATGAAGATATCGGGACTGCTCGCCAAATGTTGGCTCACCTGCAGGAGATGTTTGGTGAACAGAGTCGCGCAGCCAAATATCAAGTCACGAAATGACTTTTTAAGGCTAAGATGCGTGATGGGCAGTCAGTCCAAGATCACTGTCTGACAATGATCAAGGACATGGAAGAGCTTGAGAAGCTCGGTGTGAAGTTGGACTTGGATCTGCAGAACGATATTATTCTGCAATCCTTGACTGATGCATATGGGCAATTCATCATGAATTACCACATGCATAAACTTCAAAATTCCTTGGCCGAATTAATGAATATGCTGGTTACCGCTGAGCTTTCTATGAAAGGTTCTAAAGGCTCAGTTCTTGCTATGGAACGGACTTCTTCCAAAAGAAAGTCTTATGGAAAGAAAAAGAAGTCTGTGAAAAAGCAAAAGGTGGAAGGATCAAAGAAGAAGAAGGCAGAGCCGAAGAAGAAGGCCGATGTCAAAGGAAAGTGTTTCCATTGCAACAGCGACGGCCATTGGAAGCGGAACTGCCCTACTTACCTGGCCACCCTGAAGAACAAGAAGGAAGGTCCTTCTGGAGGTATGCTCGTTATTGAGTCTAACCTTACGGTTTCTTCTGCATCCAGTTGGGTGCTTGACTCTGGTTCTAGTGCTCATCTGTGCACTTCTATGCAGGGTCTTGAGGATAGCAGGAGGCTGAGGGATGAGACATGATCCTACGCATCAGAAATGGAACAAGAATTGCTGTAGTGGTGGTGGGAGCATACCCTCTTCGATTACCATCTGATTTAGACTTAGTTTTGAAAGACTGTTATTATGTGCCTGCAGCTAGCAGGAATTTGATTTCTGTTTCATGCTTAGCACAAGAAGGTTATGTGATTCACCTTCTTTAAGGACCATTGTAACATTCTTTATGAAAGAAATAAAATTGCAAATGGTTTCCTTATTAATGGTCTTTATCAGCTACATATTGATGTACCTATTCTAACTATCGAGCAAAACGTGAATGCCAAACGACCTAGGGATAGTCCAAACGATAGATATCTATGGCACCTGAGATTAGGTCATATAGCAGAAGATAGGATCAACAAATTGGAGAAAAATGGGCTATTGAGTCCATTGACTTTTGAGTCATATCCAACTTGTGAATCTTGTCTTCAAGGCAAAATGACTAAACTCCCTTTTGTTGGACATGGGGAGAGGGCCACAGATCTCCTTGCCCTAGTACATACTGATGTGTGCGGCCCATTTGATGTGCCGGCTAGAGGCAATTTTGTCTACTTCATTACCTTTACCGATGATCTGTCTAGGTATGGGTATGTGTATCTTATGAGACACAAGTCTGAAGCTTTTGAAAAGTTCAAAGAATTCAGACATGAAGTAGAAAAACAAACTGGAAAAACCCATTAAGGTTCTTCGATCAGATCGAGGAGGTGAATACCTTAGCCGGAATTCCTAGACTATCTCAAGGAAAATGGCATAGTCTCTCAATGGACTCCACCAGGAACACCTCAACTCAACGGGGTTTCAGAATGGAGAAATCGGACTCTATTGGATATGGTTCGATCCATGATGAGCTTCACAGACCTCCCTGATTTTCTTTGGGGACATTCATTGTTAACTTCAATTCTATCTACTGAATAGGGTTCCCTCTAAAACCGTTCCTACCACACCGTATGAGATATGGCACGGTAAGAAACCAAGTCTGAGTCATCTCAGAATTTGGGGTTGTCCGGCTCATGTCAAAAGACAACAAGCGGACAAGTTAGAGTTTAGGTCCTTTAGAGCTCGATTCATAGGATATCCTAAAGAGTCATTAGGATACTATTTCTACATTCCAGAAGACCACAATGTGATTGTGAGTCGACATGCCATCTTTCTTGAAAAATAGTTTATTCAAGATAGCGGCATTGGAAAGCAGATTAAGCTTGATGAGAAAGTCTCACAAGCAGAACGAGCTAAGGACCAAGTGGAACCAAATCAGGTTGAGCCAATAAGAACACTACCTCCTCCACCTCGTAGATCGGAAAGAGTTTTCCCGTCCCCCTGAAAGATACTTAGGTATTATTTCAGAGGATGTAGAGGAAATGTTCCTCATAGGTAATGGTGCTCATGGTGATGATCCCAAAACCTACAACGAGGCGATATCAGATATCGACTCCGAGAAATGGCTTAGAGGCAATGCAGTCAGAAATTGACTCGATGCACTCAAACCAAGTCTGGACCTTGGTAGATCCACCAGAAGGTATAGTACCTATTGGGTGTAAATGGATCTTCAAGAGAAAGATTGGTGCAGATGGGAATGTGGAGACATTCAAGGCTAGACTAGTGGCAAAAGGTTATAGTCAACGCGAAGGCATTGACTATCAGGATACCTTTTTCCCAGTAGCTATGCTAAAATCCATCCGCACATTGCTTGCCTGTTGCAGCCTATTTCGATTATGAAATATGGCAAATGGACGTGAAAACGGCATTCCTAAATGGATATCTTGAGGAAGATATCTATATGGAACAGCCGCTAGGTTTCACATCCAGTGATACTGATCACAAGGTTTGCAAGCTGCAAAGGTCCATATATGGACTTAAGCAAGCATCTCGGAGCTGGAACACTCGTTTCAATGATGTGATCAAAAAGTTTGGTTTCATCAAAAATGAAGAGGAACCATGTGTTTTCAAAAAGGGTCAGTGGGAGCGCTGTTGTCTTCCTCGTATTGTACGTGGATGACATCCTCCTTATTGGGAATGATATTCCCATGTTGACATCAGTCAAGATGTGGTTGTCCAAGGAATTCTCCATGAAAGACCTAGGTGAAGCATCCTTTATTCTAGGAATTAAGGTCTATAGGGATAGACCGAATAGGATGCTAGGACTTTCACAGAAGATGTACATAGAGGAAGTACTAAAGAGGTTTAGTATGGAAAACTCTAAGAGGGGATTAATACCCTTCAGACATGGTATTCATCTTTCCAAGAAGATGTGCCCCAGCACACCTGAGGAAATAGAACGCATGAGCAAGATCCCTTATGCTTCTGCAATAGGGAGCCTCATGTATGCCATGCTATGTACACGACCTGATATAGCCCATGCTGTGAGTGTCACAAGCAGATATCAGTCAAATCCAGGTGAAGAACACTGGACTTCTGTGAAATGTATCCTTAAGTACTTGAGAAGAACTAAGGATATGATGTTGGTCTTTGGTAATGGAGAACTCCAAGTCCAGGGATACACAGACTCGGATTTCATGTCCGATATAGATGATCGAAAGTCGACATCTGGAAGTCTGTTTGTGTGCAATGGTGGTGCTGTCAGCTGGAAGAGTTCCAAGCAAACTGTGATAGCAGATTCCACCATGGAAGCAGAATATATCGCTGCATCAGAGGCTGCGAAGGAAGCATTCTGGTACAAGAAGTTTGCTGCAGAAATTGGAGTAATGCCATCAGATGCCATTCCTCTATACTGCGACAACAATGGCGCCATAGCCCTTGCTAAGGAGCCGAGGTCTCACCAGAAATCCAAGCACATTGAGCGGCGATACCACCTCATCCGCGATTACCTCGAGAAGGGTTACGTTCGAGGTCAAGAGAGTCAACTCCGCAGATAATGTGGCAGACCCACTTACAAAGCCGTTGGGCCAGCAGAAGATCGAAGCCCACCTTGAGAAGATGGGACTTAGACTTGTAGCCAATTGGCTTTAGGACAAGTGGGAGATTGTTAGATATATGTGCCCTAGAAGCCAGAATTGGCTGACACTTGTAATACACTTCTAGGGGCAAAATTATAATTTTGACTAAAATCAATAAAATGGGTTATTTTCTATCACATATGTGTATTTAGTGTCTGTGATACATCCTTTGAGTTAATGGTAATGATAATTCATATTTTCAAGAGTTGAAAATTTAAGACATGAATAATCATTATTAACTCATAAATTGCTCCCGACCATAGGATCATCACGAGGATGGTGATTGATCCGGAAGGTTGGTGTACAATCGCTTCTCTTTAGTAGATGAGTCTTGAGTCTACGGTGTGGAGACACCGGAGCGAGAGTACAGGTACTCGTTAGAGAACGAGGGCACTGAGCGTGACCACCTCGAGTAGTCATTAGGGAGTCTACCTTCTCGTCAATGACTGACTCGATGCTGCAGTAGTGTGTCTGGTTCTTTGACCTGAGATGCATCGGCAGTTCACCTTGAGGGTGTTATAGTTTGACTACACCATTACTCGGTCTCCTAGCCATATGGAACCCTGAGGTGTATGTTGGCTATAGCATGTTCATTGTAGGAACTGGATTGCATCAAGATGGAATCTATCTACCTCGGTGGTAGAGGAGCAGCCCTATGATGATCATGAGAATCAAGTCCAGAAGCCCATGGCCATGGCAGAGTGAAATAATAGAAAGAGTTTCTATTTAGATTTTCACATTGGACTCGAATCGAATGATTACATCATATGACAGAGACTAGGGTTTGACGAGTTCACCTTAACCCTAATCTGATCGGGGCTCAAGATAGAAGAACTTGAATCACACAGGTAGCTGCACCAAGAGGTTCGCATTCAGCTCTGATGGGTTGCCACCATATACTGCTAGGTGTCACTGGTGGATTTTGGGAGCAATTAGAATGATTTAGATGATCGATCATTCTAGCTGTTCGAATCAGAAGAGTTCTGATCCATCGAAAGGAGTTTCGATGATGTCGATGATAGAGATCATGACATATCCCATTACCATACAGAACTGAACCTAACTGGGTCACACAAACAAGGGTTTGAATCTGGTGATCATCAATTGAACTGATCTAGTTCAATTGATCTGAATGAGATTCAATTAGGTTCAAGGAAATCGTGCTAGCACTCGATTGAACCTAACGTTCTTCTTTTACTATCATAAATAAGTTGTCCTGACTGAGCCAAAGGAGTTTGTGCTCAATCAGAGGCCTTCATATGGTCTGACTGGAGGTTGTCCAAGTCAGAAATAGGTTGTCTTATTTTGTAAGACATTACCTGCCATTTTTGGTCACCTGCCATTTCTTGTTCTTTGACTTTGGTCAAAAGTCTACCTTTGACTGGTCAAACGTTGACCATTGACACTTTGACTTTTGACCACATGTCATGCACCTATTGGAGAGCTGGTGGGGGCCTGTCCCCCTGCCAGAACCTGGCAAGGAGAAGGGCGCACGCCACCCTGGCGTGTGCCCAAGTTGGAGGCGCCTAGGAGTCCTTGTTGGACAAGGACTCCATCTCCTTTTTGGATTCCAATTAGAGTTCTTCTAAGAATCCAACTTTGACTGGTCTTAGGCACCCTCTAAGGAGGAATCCAGGGGACTCTATTCCCACCAATCAGATTTAGATCTGATTTCACAAAGGGTTGTGATTGGTTGGGAAGAAGAGGAGTTGGATCACAGCTTAGTCTATAAATAAGACCCTGCGCCCAACTCAATTAAAGAGATATGATGAGATAAGTTTCTCCATGCCCCAAGGCTGCCTCTCCCCTCCCTCTCCATGCCAAACCACCTTCTCCCCTTGCTCTCCACGTCCAAAAGGAGTTTTGGACCTTGGTTGGTGCGATTCAGATCAAAGAAAGGCGATCAAAAGCAAGAAGGCTGCGCTGCTGCAAAGGACGACTGCTCATCTTCAAAAAGAGTTTTGAAGATCCTCCAGATCAGATCTAGATCTGATTTTTGGAGGCATGATAGAGAAGAAGAGGATCTCTAGATCCAACCTGAGTGGATACCGGTAGAGGCCAGGCGCTTGCGTCGCTAAGATCCAGAACCTTCTGCTGCAAACAAGATCATCAACAGGGTAATAGGATTACCCAGATCAGGTAAATTAAATTTGATTTAATTTATCTTTTAATTTTATTTTATTAAAATAATAAGAACCAGATCTGAAATATATCAAGATCTGATTGGGATTAAGAGAAAATTTTTTTGAAATATATCTCTTGATTTGATCAGATCTGAACGAACCTGGACCGGAAAATCAGGATTTCCCTTCAATTATGATGTACCTCTTATTTTATGGAGACCCTTTTTAGCTACTGGAGGAGCTTTAATAGATGTTCAACAAAGAAAATTAATTCTTAGAGTCCAAGATGAATAAGTTACTTTTAATATTTTCAAAGATACTAAACAAATTGATGATAATCAAACTTGTTTTCTAATTGATATTATTGACAATCCATTATATGAGAATTCTGTAGAAAATAGGTTTGAGACTATAAAAGCGAGCAATGTCAAATTGAAAGAGGACACAATCAAACATGAAAGTATTCCAATTGAAGTGGCACCAGATTGATCCACTTTAGAATTCAAAGAAAGTCAAGCTGAAGACTATAAATCAGAACTACTAGATAGGTTGTTTCTTTTCTTTTTAGTTTTGATCATTTTTCTTTTCTTTTATTTTTCAGTAATTTATTGTTGCTCTTTTACTGCTCTGGTGTGTATTTTTAATTTTGCAGAAAAATCAATGAGAGCTCAAGCAAAATTTCAAAGCTCCAAAGAACCAGACTGAACCAAATCAAGTGTATTCCTTCCTATCTTTTATTGCACCCTTTATTTCTTTTTCTTTCTCCTTTAAGACAATGTAGAATAATTTAAAAAAAAAAAAAAAAATCATGTGTCAAGAAGAAAATCTTGAGCAAGATAAACTGGATAAGTGATAAAAGATAGAATTATTTGCTAATGAATATAACGAGTTAAAGAAGTAGATTAGTTGGTCAACTTTTAGCAGCCTACTTAGGTCATTAAAAGACTATTAGCACTTCTAATTGCACATGCACACTAACAAGGCAAAGTAGGTATTGATTATAAGGCCAACTGAGGATTCAATTATCACTGAAAATTGATAATTAATATACATTCTAATCAAAGAAACTTGAATTTAAGGAAAGAGCTACCTGCCTATAAATAAAGTGCAAAAGACAGAGTATATGTGGATTGCCCAAAGCCTAGTAACTGGGTCTCTGCACCTAGGTCAAGTGTGAAAATTCATACGTAAAATGGTGAAGGAAAGGCCAGGATGCTCAGCACAGTAAAAAAAAAAAAAAAAAAAAGAGAAAGGCAGTGTGAAAGCTACCTTAATTCATGAGTATAAAATTGAGAATGTATAGAAAATTGACCAAAATAGGTGATAAGAGAAGATACTTTTGTTCTTTTAATTTAATACTGAAATGCTAAAGTTAGTCATCACGAACACAAGTGCTATAGATCTTTGATGTACTCTAAGGAAGTTTTTAATTGTATTGACTGAAAAATTTGCTTCTGAAGCTCAATGCTTAGTTAGCAGTATTTTCTAAACTTTTTGACCTTTAGTCCTAGATTTTATCTTTGTGATAGATAATCTTATTGAAACATGGTATTAAATAAAACATTGCTAAGGGACTAGCAATGACTAAGTTGGGGGGTGTGATAAGTGGTAAAAATATACTAATAAAAGTATTAAATTATAAAATAAATTAATCTATTTCTTTAGAAATTGATACTTTTATCAATCTTATGCAGGAAAGAAGGCCACCAATGTGAAGATCTTATTTGTCTGGTTCAGATGAAATAAATTTTAGGCAAAACGGACTTCAAATGAGCCCAAAATTGAATTTCAAAAAAAAAAAAATTAGTTCGGTTCAAATCGGTTCAGAAAATTGGCTCAACGATTTGGCCTGGTTCGATCGAAACAGTAGACCAACCCGCCAACGCAACGCTGACGTCAGCATTTTTTGCGGCATACGGTGGACCATCTGAAGGGCAATTCGAGAATTTCACAGCATAAAGCGCGCTCTGATTGGTTGAAGAATGCGGTTGTCCACGCAATACCAAGCTCGCGCATGGTCTATGAAGGGTAATTTGGGAATTTTGTTTGATCTAATGGGCGTCTTTCACTGAAACTCGATCGGACGGTCGAAATGAAGGCGCTGATGGACGGCATCCGTAGCTCCCGGTTGAGATCCAATGTTTGAGATTCATCCCGATGGTAAACTAAAGATCAGAAGGCCTCTTTCTACGTGATCGGATGGCCTAGATTCAATCTAACGATTGATCCAATGGCTGGCATAAAATTTGACTTGATCTGGGTTATTTTAAGGAGTTTTTAAGTGGTTTTTGAACCATTTGATCAACATCTAATGGACAGAATTATCCAGATCTTAATTTGAGTTATTTTGGGAGTCTTAAACCTAATTTTTGATGGATTTTGGGAGAAAATCAATCTCTTGATCTATAAAAATCTATTGTTGTTGTAAAAAATATCAAAGAGAGAGAGAGACAGAGAGAGAGGGAGAGACAGAGAAAGAGAGAGAAGAAGTCAAAGAAATAAAGAAAAACAAAAACAAAAAGAGAGGAGAGAGGTAGAAAGAGAAGAGTGATTTATGAGAGAAAGAAAATGATTTTTCTTCGACAATCAAGATATCGATCAAAGAGCCTCTTCTTCTTCGCCAAGTTTTCCACATCAAGAGCAACGGACAATCAATTTCAGCAATCAAACAGTCTAATTTCTCTATGCTTTTTATTTTATTTGCTATTTTTGAATTTGTTATCATGAACTAAATTTTATTTTACTAAGGCTAAGGTGTAGCTACTCTTTTGATGCAATATTCAGTGTGATTATTTTTAAATTTTATTCATGAGGAGTATATAAATCTGATCTTAATGCTTTTAGATTACTGGCCATCTTCTAATTGATCTGATGAACATAGATATTACGAACCAAGTACATCTATGTTATTACTTCTTGATTATATACCTTGTATTATGAATCAAATTAGAATTCATATGCATGCAAAAATTTTAGTGCGCTTTGGACGCAGCGTATTTTAATTAGAGGGTTTCACAAAACTTAATGCATTAATATTTATTTAAATTATACCTAGATCAAAGGATAATTAATAAATATTGATAGTTTTGCTATGCCTGGACCAAAGGATAGTGAATAAATTAGGAGACTCCACCGTCACATGAAATAAAATTAATCTAAAAATTTGAATATTGTATTGACTAAGTTGGTGAACTGATTGCCTTAGTAATCCATTACTCTTGAGTTTAAAATCCTAATAATTTACACTCTCTCTATTTTCTTAAAAAAAATTTAATTATTTTTTATTTTGTTCTTTAATTTCTTATTCTCATAAATCGATCTTCTAAATAAAGCATAGGAAAGAGCTTTTCAGTACTTATTTTTCAATCCTCTAGGGACGATACTCTACTCATTCACTTTATTATTTGATCAACTGGTGCACTTGCTATAGCTATAAATTAGCACGCATCACTAACTATTTGAGCCAATCCTAAAAGACTCAATCCTTTGGTGCCTAGTTTTTGTACTTTCCTCATAGCAACATAGCCTAGTGGCCTTTTTCTACTCTACCTATAGATTATTTATATCTGGCACTGCTAGTTTTTGGCCTTCGTCTCTTCTTTTCTCCCTAATCTCAGCAACCTAATTGCCCACTTTAATTTTGGACCCATGGTAGGGTTGCTCATTGCCATCCTTCATTGCATAGTTATCTATAAAACTCCTAAGGAGTCCAAGTTGAAGTCCAATAGTGAGAGGACATGGTGCTAGCCAATAAGTTTCTTAAGATTTTCTTTTTAAGATTCTAACTAATATTTGAGAATGCATATTTTACTTTACAAGCTACTTGTAACATGGAACTCTCCAACTTAGGTTGTGAGTGCTTAGACCCATACTTGTTTGAATGCAAATCATAGGAACTCATCTCATGTTTAAGCAGATTGGATTTGCTATCCAAGTCAAAAATGCCATCCCTACTTATTAAAAACCATAGTGCCAATGCGCTGGCTAAATATCAGCTCTTGAACATGTTTTGCTTTTCTTGGGGGAAGAAAACAAAGACAGGAAGGGCTTATTCAAGTTCCCTCTTATCTAAATCTATTGATATTGTGATGCCAATTGAAGTTCACATTACTTTGATTAACTTTTATCCCTTGCTTTTTGTTCTCTTTTACTAATAAATTAATTTGTTATTGTATACATTCACTTTGTTATTTTGCAAAATTCTGGAAAGACATTGGAGAGGGATATTAAAATAAAAATTCAAAAGCAAGACATTGAATAGTTAAATAAAGATGCTTAGTTACTGAATTTCAGCTTTCCACACAAAGTATAGAGAGAGAACTACTATAGAGAGTGATCAAACTTCATAGTGGCTTCTCATGTTTGAGGAAATACCTCTAGGGGATTGTAGTCAAGCAGTATCATGGTAAACTATGTGCTGCTCTCTATAAAATTTCTAGAACAAATGAATCAATATTTTATTATATTAATATGAGAATTATTTTAAAGCCTCACTTTAAGCTAGATCCACAAGTGGGGATTTTTCTTTATAACCATGGTTGAATATAGTATGACATATATATTGCACATTGGCCATAGACTCAAAAGAGACTATAGTGCTATCAGTGTTTATCCAAGTAGATAAAGTCCATGAGGTCGATTGAATAGACCTAGATACTCAAAATTTGCCTACAATTATGGGTATGGTCGGTTGGGCATTGCACATATAAGGCTCCTATGTATAATCTTGGTGTAGGTTTTCTTCTTCATCGAGATCAGACCTCATACTGACACCTGGGTGTGCCATCATATTAAGTGGATAATACTAGCAATCCACCTCACAAAGCATTGCTAAGTATAAAGGTGCAAACCAAATACATAAACTTGCAAGTGGTCTAATGATCTGAAGGGCAGAACATCTTGCTATAATCCAAAGATTAGTACATTTGTGGCCAAACCCTTGTTGACCATGATACATTGGACTTTATCCTTGATAATGAAACACCTCTATTTCCCTTACTTTCCTTCCTTTTTCTCTACCATCCATTCTTGGCCACTAGACAAGGAGGTCCGAAGACCTTAGTGTAGCCCTTTCATGGTCAGCTAGAGGCGCCATCTTTGACCTTACCAGTCAGGAAGTTGGTGAACATCCCTTCCTTTTTCAAGCTGGCCAATTTAGAGAGCCTTTGCTTTCCTTTATTGCCACAATAAAGGGGAGGTAAGGTGGGCAAGGATCAACTGAAGCCCTCACCACCTTTCCTTTCTTGGCCAATTTTTTCCACAAGCAAGCATGAGAAAGGTGGAAACTACCAACTAGCCTTCCTTATTCTTCCCCTTCCTCTATTCCCTACCCATCACCAGCCTCTCCTTCCCCTTTTGTGTTCTCTTCCCCTCTCTCCCTTCCCATCCCAAGCTACATCCATAGTTGAAGCCACCAACTTTCAATGTTGTTTGTGTTATTGGCCACCCGAAGCCTCCCCTACCTAAGTGATCGATGGAATTATCTCTTCCCCTATTTCAGACATAAGAAGCTTTGCCCCACTCTTTTTTCTCCACCTCTCGACTTCCTCAATCCCACCCCCTCTGCAGTGGAGGCTTGATATATTAGCATGCTTGTTAAATCTTATCGCATGCTTGGTGGCTGATCTCAAACTAGCTCGATAACTCTATTACAAGATTGGGTATCCTTGTCTCAGAGATCTAAACCATTCAAATTGCTCTTCCATAGCTTTTCTTCCTGTACTAATTATTTTCCAAATTATCAACATCCATGCTGGCATCACTGCTCAATTGGCTAGCTAATTATGATAACCTGATTTTTTTGAAGCTAATGGTTGGCCTAGCCAGGGGCCATTAGCTGCGCATGCTTGGCACGTGCTTGCAAAGAAGAAGAAGACTCTAGTTAGGAGTCTTCTTCCTCTCCGAATTCTGATGGACTCCGAGAGTCCTAGGACAAGCCTAGTTCAACTAAAACACTGAAAACTTGCCTATAAGAAAGGGTTTCCTTCTCCTCCATCAAGCCACACTGCTGATCTCTCAAGAAATCTCTATCGATTTCAAATTTTTTTTCTAGATTTATGTATGGGGATAGATCACTGGATCACCTACTTGGTCTCATCGGACTTAAGTAAGGGACCTAAGCCTTGTTCTACAATTTTTTGGTCTCATGGTCTTCATTGCACCTCATTTCATACCAGTGAATTGCTAGATTTCAAGTTGAACAAGGTGTTATGTTTCAACTTTTCCTTGTTTACCAGCATCGACCACCAGTTTGGACCCATCTTCATAGTTTTTCCAAAGCTGACCGAGGCCTTACATCAAGGCAGTGGTCGTCGGCTGGTGATCTAATTAGGGAAAAAAAAAGGGAGAAGAAAAGGTCTAAATCTCTCATCCTCTATTTTCCTTGTTCTTCTTCCCATTTCCTTTTCATTGGCTAGCCATTGTTGCTAGTGATGCCATGGTTGAGAGTTTCCTTTGGCCACCACCACCCTTAGCTAGCCCTTGGTCTTTGTTTTTGGGGAAAAGAGGGTAAGTTTCCCTATTTTGAAGGGAAGAAGAAATGTTATCTCTCTTCTTTCTTTTGTTCTCTCTCTCCTTTTTCTTTCTTTCTCTCTCACTCTACGTGATTTACCAAACCCAATGAATGGCCCAAGATTTTTACTTATGAATTCCAAGTTGACCTCGATAAAGGATTTTAGACTAAAATCATAGTGATCTTCATCTATATTTGTTTCCATCCTTTTTTTATAGAACACCCATCATTGATGATACATATCATATCACCTTTGAACCAATTTAATTTTTGCTTCATGATCTATAGGACAAGTCATTCGAATTTGGTCTACTCAGTCTACTGATTATGGTTATCTAGACAGCCATGTCTTTTCCTTCCATAACCTTTCCACCACGATCATAACAACTTTATGATTTTCCCTAGTTATTGTTTTAGTTATATATGGGAGCATTTAACTGGACGAAAAGTTGTTGGGCAAGGGGGACTGAGGCTCTAATCTCTAAATTAAGGTAAAGCTTTAAATCTTTATTAATTGGTTATGTATTAAGTAAAGTCAAAAATTTATGATTAAAAATAATTTATACTTTAGAACTTTAAAAATAAAAATATAATAATAATTTATTACTTCTTGTGTTGATGATTGATCAAGAATGAGTTAGAACTATATTGATTGATTGGACATGCTAGCATGGACTAGTAGATGTTGTAATTGAGTTTGTTATAAATAGAGGTAAGGGTCATTGGACACAATCATGGATATATATATTTATTTATATACTGCTTGATTTTAATTTCTTATGGTTGATATTTATTTTGAGATTGCCGATATTGATATTGTATTTTCTATATCATATAATTGTATCAAATATTGGTGGCTTTTTGAATGGTTTGGATTATGATACTAGCTATTGAGAATCTGGAACAAACATAATACGATACAATATTTTCCTTGCATAATTAAGATTTATTGAGTTGATAATCAAGAAATGAATGTTTGGACTAGCCACATTAAATTATAAATAGCCTCATCATAGATAAAAATATGGCACTATGAATAGCCTACCATGGACAAGAATATAGCATTAACTGTGAGCTCAAAAGTGGCACTCCCAAGTCTTGGAAATATGAGAAGATAGATCATAGAAAGACAGAAGCAAGCTGGAAGAGAAATCAGTCCGAGTAGCAAACTTCAGAAATTGGACCGGTTTACCTTGAGACTGAGCCAGCTAAGTTAGGAACTGGGCCGGCGCAGTCTAGGACTGGATCGGCTATATCTTAGAGAAAAATTTAGACAAAAAATAGCATTTTCGAGCTATTGGCATGGTACACAACTGAGCCGACTCAGTCGTAGGTTAGCCGACTCAGTCTGAAACTAGGCTGGCTCAATTTTTATGGATTTATTTTGTGTACGTGGTATGTTTAGATTTTGGAGAGTTTTCTATAAGCTTGGGGCTTAATCATTTTATAAAGTATAAATACTGAAAATAGGTCAAGGTTGTAGATGATGCTGAATTCATTGAATAAAGCTCTTTTCTTTCGAAAAACTCTTATGCTCTCTTTCTCTCTTTTCTCTTAAATCCATTATTTTGCTTCCGCATTGATCCTAGGAGATTGTTCCTTATTGCTTGTTTAATCACCAGTGGCCATGTCAGTCCAAGAGAGGATAGTTTATCCCAATAATTAGTATCAGAGCAATGTTGCATGGAAGGAAGGAAGACACCTAGGCTTACTACATCCAGGGTTTGTTGCATCAAGTTTTATCCAAAATCTTCTTGTTTTTTTATTGTTTATCTCTAGATTAAGATGGAGATTGGTTACATGGAGGGACGGTGATACAGATGGTTGAAAAGAGGATCTAGAGCATTTAGATCTTCTTTGAAGGATAGTGTTATTGGTGTGTGATCGAAGAAGGATGTTAGAAATATATTCTTGACTTGTTTGAAGTCATGGGATCGAGTAGATTCAAGGTGAATTTTGAGAAGTTTGATGGCAAGGAAAACTTTACCCTATGATAGCAAAGAGTAAAGAACTTATTGGTTCAGCAGAGGATCTATAAGATCTTAACAAGAGAAAGATCGAAAAAGAGCAGTGCTGAGGATTGAAAAGAGTTGGAGGAAATTGCTTTCAACATAATTTGGATGTGCTTGGCCGATCAGATTTTGCTCAAGATTTGTGCAGAGACTATGGCAAAGGGGCTCTGAATGAGACTGGAGAACAGATATATGGAAAAGAATATGATGAACAAGATGTGGTTGAAGAAACAGCTGTATAGTCTGAGGATGCCCGAAGGTGAAGATCTTGTTACACATATCCAAAGGTTCAATCAGGTGTGTTCTGAGGTGATGAGTTTGGATGTGAAGATCGATGAGGAGGATCGGGTGTTGCTGCTATTATATTTTCTCCTAGGTTCGTATGATGGTCTCATAATGATTTTAGTTTATGAAAAGGAGATCCTAAACTATGAAGAGATTGTTGGTGTGCTCAGATCAAATGAGCAAAGAGAGAAGATCTATAAGAGAGATCCTAAGTCTGAGATCTTGGCCATGAATGAAAGATAGAAAATATCAAAGAAGAAGACAAGAGAAAAATTCAAGGGCAGATCGAAATCTCGGGATCAGAGGAAGACACTGAAATGTTATAAATGTCATTAGTCTGGACACCTGAGGAGAGATTATCCTCTTTTGAGATCAGAAAAAGGAAAGGCTAGTAAGAAAGATGATACAGCTTCTATGAGCAGTGGAAAAGACCTATTAGTTGTATCAAATAGATCCATAGAGTGTGATACTATGTGGATATTGGATTTAGCATGCTCGCACTACTATACTTCTCGTCGGAAGTGATTTGCTACCTATCAGAAGGTCGATGGTGAAAGTGTCAGCCTTGCAGATGATCATCTATGCAAAGTAGCTGGAGTTGGCTCTATCAGGATGAGGATGTATGACAGGATTATTCGTACATTATCAAATGTCAGGCATGTACCGAAGTTGAAAAAGAATTTGATTTTTTTGGGCTACTTGGAGGAGCAGGGTTATGCTTTTAGCAGCCAGACTAGGAGTGGATGTTTGAAAATTTCTAAGGAAGCTTTGGTAGTGATGAGAGGTAGAAGATTGAGAAATAATCTTTATAGAATAGAAAGCTTAGTGGTGAATGATAGTGCCGAGGTGCTAGCAGCGGTATAGGAGGAGCAGATTTTATATCGACTGTGGCACTATCGGATGGATCATATGAGTGACCATGGGCTCATTGAACTTAGCAGAAGAGGTATGATCCCAGTCCCGAAGAAAGAGGGCATAGATTTGTGTGAGTCATGTATCTTTGGCAAATAGCATAGGATAAAGTTTGTCAGAAGTATCAAGCGCAATGAAGGAGTGCTGAATTTAGTACACTCAGATGTGTGGAGACCAGCTCCTATATCAGTTAGAGGTGGGGCAAGGTATTTTATCACTTTCATTGATGATTTCTCAAGAAAAGTATGGATTTTTCTGATTAGAAAAAAATCAAAGGTGTTTGCCCAGTTCAGAGCCTGAAGAGCTAAAGTAGAGGAGTCAGAAAGATAAGTGAAGTGCCTGAAGTCGGACAATGGTGGAGAGTACACTAGCTTGAAGTTTAGGAGGTACTGTGAGAAAAATGGCATGAAACACCATTACACGATGAAGATGATTTTCTAGTAGAATGGTGTCGTGGAGAGAATGATCGAGAAGGCAGACATCACTTCCAAAATCTTTTTGGTATGATGCTTTAGCTTTTTCTTAATCTTGTGAACAGGTCCCCACATCGTAAGCTGAATGGACTCATTCCAAAGGAGGTCTGAAGTGGGAAGAAGGTGGAGCTTGGCTACCTGAAGGTCTTCGATTGCTCGGCCTATGCACATGTGGAGGCAACCGAGAGGAGCAAATTAGATCCAAATTCTCAAAATATGACATTCATAGGATATCTACAAGGAGTCAAGGGGTACCTATTATGGGACACTCAGGCACAGAAGTCAGTGATCAGCAGGGATGTTTTCTTTGATGAGAAGAGCATCTTGAGGAGGTCTGGGATAGATGGAACTAGGAAGACAAAGATGAACATCAGTGGCCAGTCTGAGATAGATGACATGCAGTCCGAATCCATGTATAGGAGTATTTCTATTGAGGTGGAGTTGGGTAGGAGAAAAAATACTTAGGTGGAAGATCGGCATGAAGTGCTAGCAGTTCAGATGGATGTGCAAGATCAGCCATAGACATCAGGCAGAGATGTGCCAGTGAGAGTGGCTTTGCACAAACCCCAGCATACTATCAGAAGATAGTTAGATATGGCATTGATGAGGTTATCTCCTATACACTCATCATTGCTAATGGAGATCCAAAAAATTATGCAGAGGCTATGAAGAGTGAGGATCATGATTCATGGATGTAGGCCATGATGGAGGAGATGGAATCACTTGAAAAAAATTAGACATGGTAGCTGGTGGATCTTCCAGAAGGTGCTCGACCTATTAGCTCAAAGTGGATGTTCACAAACAAAGAGGCACCTTCAGAACAAGGTGGAGTCAAATTCAAAGCAAGATTGGTAGCAAAGAGATACTCACAAAGGAAAGGGATTGACTACACAAAAATTTTCTCTTCTGTGTTGCGTCATATATCTATTTGAGTTTTGTTGTCACTAGTGGCACAGTACAATATGGAGTTAGAATAGATGGATGTGAAGACGACCTTCCTTCATGGGACATTGAAGGAAAGGATCTACATGAAGCAGCCAAATGATTTCATGGAGACTGGATAGGAAGAAAATGTGTGTTTATTTAGAAAGTCTTTATACAGCTTGAAATAGTCCCCTTGTTAGTGGTATTGAAGATTTGATTGTTTTATTTTGAGTCTAGATTTTAGGAGATATGAACATGATTGCTGTATCTACGTTAAGAATGAAGATGAGGAGGATGCTCTGTACTTGCTATTGTATGTAGATGATATGCTTATAACCAGTAGAAGCATGGAAGCTATGAAAAAGCCGAAAAGAATATTATCATCTGAGTTTGAGATGAAGGATCTGGGTCCAGCTAAGAAAATTCTTGGAATGGAGATTTGCAGAGATAGGTGCAAAGGAGTGCTCCATTTATCACAAGAAAGATATGTTTAGAAAGTTCTGAAGAGGTTTGAGATGGAGAAGACCAAACCTTCAGAGATGCCATTATCGAGCCATATATCTCTCTCCAAGTTTCAAAGTCTCCATTTATAAGAGGAGAGAGAATACATAAAAAAAGTCTCTTATGTGAATGCTGTAGGTAGTATAATATACACTATGGTGTGCTGTAGACTAGATATAGCACATGCAGTGAGCATGATTAGTAGATACATGGCTAACCCTAGGAAGGAACACTAGAAATCATTGAAATAGATATTGCAATATCTGCATGGAACATGAAATTATGGTTTGGTGTTTGGTGGACAGTCAGGAGGATTTGAAGATGTAGGTTCGAGTCCTCTGGAAGGATTTGTAGATGCGAATTATGTAGGAAATCTTGATACAAAGAGGTCTACTACTGGATACCTCTTCTGCGTGTATGGTGGACCAGTATCTTGGAGATTAATCCTTTAGCTAATTATGGTCTTGTCTATCATAGAGATCGAGTATATTGGAATAACAAAGGCTGCAAAGGAAGCCCTTTGGCTTAGGAGGCTAATTGTTGAGTTGGGGGTGGAGCAGAGCAAGGGTATACTATTTAATGATAGTCAGAGTGCTCTGCTGTTGGCACAGAACCTAGTCTATCATGCGTGTATAAAGCATATAGACGTGAGGTACCATAGGATCAAAGAGCTGGTGGAGGAAGATGAAGTGGAACTAATGAAGGTTCATACCAAGAAGAATCAGTCTGATGCACTCAGAAAGGTACTTCCCAAAGATAGCTTTCAGATGTGTGTGGCAAGGATGGGTTTGCTGAGAAGAGATGAGTTCACAAGGACTTAGAAGCACTAAGATAGAGAATGTGAGCTCAAAAATGGCGCTCTCAAGTCTTGAAAACATGAGAAGATAGGTCATGAAAAGATGGGAGCAAGCCGGAAGAGAAATCAGCTTGAATAGTAAAGTTCAGAAATTGGATCAGCTCACCTTGAGACTGAGCTGGCTAAGTTGAAAACTGAGCCGGCTTAGTCCAAGACTGGGTCGGTTATATCTCAGAGAAAAAAATAGATAGAAAGTAGCACTTTTAGACTATTGGTATGGTACACAACTGAATTAGCTCAGTCTCAGATTGAGCCAACTCAGTCATAGATTAGTCGGCTCAGTTTGAAACTAGGCCGGCTCAGTTTTTGCGGATTTGTTTTGTGTACGTGGGATGTTTGAATTTTGGAGAGTTTTTCTATGAGCTTGGAGCTTGATTCTTTTGTAAAGTATAAATACTGAAAATAGGTCAAGATTGTAGATGATGCTGAATTCATTGAATAAAGCTTTTTTCTTCTGAAAATCTCTTGTGCTCTCTTTCTCTATTTTCTCTTGAATCTATTATTTTGCTTCCATGTTGATCCTAGGAGATTGTTCCTTGTTGCTAGGCTAATCACCAGTGGCCATGCCGGTTCGAGAGAGGATAGTTTATCCCAACATTAACGATAGCCACTATGGATAGAAATATGGCACTATAAAGCCGACCATAGGATAGGAATATGGTACTAAGAATAGTCCTACCATAGATACGAACATGATATTTGAGTTTGCCAATCATGGGCTAGAGCATGCCTATGATTGATCTAAAATTCTAAATATAACTATTGATTGATCTGGATCATATTAATGAGATATGGATGATAAGACATGAAACTACAAATAAATAAAAAGAGTTTTACTAAATGATATATGTATAGTATACCATTTTTGAAAAAAGTTGGATATCTAATAATATATGATGCATGTTTTTGTATATATTGATATTAAGTTATATTGGATACTTGATATGAGTTCATAATTTATATTTTCTCTTTGATACTATTTCTATATTTTTTTAATTATATTCTTAATTAGTGTGAGTGTGTGGGGATTCTTATTAGGCTGCAAAGCTTACTCCTCGAATTCTCTCTCTTCTTAGAGTAGTAGGAATGTTCATGATTGTATATGATTTGGATTGTAGGTGAAGGATAAATAGATAGAGCATCATGATTGAATTTATAATTATACAAATTTTGCTAATTATTATGAATTGAGATCATTATTATTTATGAGTATTAAGGTTGTAATTGATTTTAAAGCCTCGTATATTCTCTAAGGCCTTGTTCTAGAGAGTGTACAGCTGTGTCGCATGGCCAACCTAGGTGCTGGCTTCGAGGTATGGTATTGTCCAAGTCCTATAGAAATGGACGTGATCTATACTATTCTGAAACCAAACACCTAACTTATTGATCAATCTCTCACCAAGCTAGCTTCCCTTCTCCTTAGTGCTACTTGGCTCATAGTGTTAGGATTTGATGCCTCAAATTTGACCCATAATAGAGGAGAATCCAATCATCAAGTAGTCGAGCTGGCTCGGATACGAGGTCGAGTTGGTTTGGACTGAGATCGAGCTGGCTCAAACTGTAATTGAGCTAGCCTTCTCAGACAGATAGAAAGCAGAAGTTCAAGAAAGACGCGGTCGAGCCAGCTCGATCCCTAACAGAGCTGGCTCGATAGAGATGAGCAGAATAGGATAGGATTTTTTGTTTGGACTTGGATTGTGATTAATCCAAAGGATCTATGAGAGTTGCACATGGATCATAGGATCCAGCGGCTACGAAGGGCTACGGTCATAATTTAAAACTTGGAAAATATTTCAAGACTCTACCAAGATTATGTTCGACTTATATTAGGAGAAAGAGCCATATTTAGACTCCTATAAACTGTTGAGTAGAGGATTCTTATCCTATGTAAAAGACTGAGGTGCTGTAGAGCATGAGGTGGTGTGTGTGGCATGAGAGGCATATAAAGAGGCTTAGATGACCATCGAGAGGAGCTTGGTAAAGTACCAAGTACATGCAGCCCGTGAGAGAAAAATGTAACAGGTGCATAGCATCTGGCATGGAAGTTGTGAGGATAGAGCATCTTGTAGCTTCTGAGGATCTCCTTAAAATTTTGAGAGAGCTTTTATGAGGGTAGCTTCTAGTTGAGAGAGATTGTGTATAGTGAGTTGAGAGTGGGTGTTCTCCTCTTGTACTTATTTTTCTCTTTCATAGTGAAGCTTTGCATGCCCCATGGAGGTGAGCCTTTAGGCTGATCCACATACTTGATTGTATTCTTATTTTATTTTTTCTTTCTTTCTGCTGTAATATCCTAGTATTAGATCCTTAATAAATGAGTATTAGAGTAGCTGATATCCCAATAGATTGATATCAAAACCAGACAGTATCAGAGCATAGATTGTAGTAGTGGATAGAGATTAAAAAATATGGAGAAGACAACTACAATCAAGGTGGAGATCAATAGGTTTGATGGAAATGATAATTTCTTCTTATGGCAAGCAAGGGTAAAGGATGTCCCCATCCAACATGGGTTGATCGATGCTCTCTTAAACGACGAGATGCTAGCTATCATGAAGGTGAAGGTTTGAAAGCAGATCTAGATGCTGACGGTGAGCACAATCCCCTTGTACCTAGCGGATGATGTTATGATCCATGTGCTTAGCGAGATTTTTTCGATGATGCTATGGTTGAAGCTCGAGGAGTTATACATGATGGAGTCACTTACCAACATGCTATTCCTTTGGAGGTAGTTCTACTAGCTATGGATGGATGAAGGCTAGAGTGTGCGAAAGCATCTATCCAACTTTCAGAAGATCCTCACCGACCTTCTCAGCATTGGTGAAAAAATTGAGGAGAAGATTAGGGCGTTGGTCTTACTAGCATTGCTTTCCTCTTTGTATGAGTCCTCGGTGATTGCTCTTCTAGTAAAAAAAAGTACCATCAAGATGGACGAGGTCACTGTAGCGATACTCCAGAAAGAGGTTCTCAGAAGGAAGAACCCAGCTTCAAGCTCAAATGGTGGCAGCTCAGCTTTGACGATTTCTGGAGGAGCAGGAGGTAGTAGATGGAGTGGCAGAGGATTATAAGAAGGACGATCCAGATCCAAGATGAAAGATCCTAGCAAGATTAGATGCTATCGATGTGATGAGTTAGGGCATCGTATCAGAGATTGCCCGCAACTCAAGGATTGGATGAGGGCTGCTATGGTGGCATCCAGTAGCGAGTTAGAGGATGATATCATAGAGATATCTGATGAGATATCTAGTTCTTTCCAATAGTGGATTTTAGATTCTGCATGCACATATCATGTTTGTTGTAGAGATGAGCAGTTTGACTTTTTAGAGAAAAGTGAGGGCACTGTTTATCTATTAGATGGATCGAGCTATGCGATCAGATGCATCAGGATGGTCAACTGGAGGATATATGATGTAATGAAGAGATTGGAGGAGGTCCGATACATACCCAATTTTAGATAAAATCTTATTTTACTGAATAGACTGGATTCAAGCGGCTATAGGTGGATAGCTGGTGACAAAATTCTGAAGGTCATGCATGACGATAGGATGATATTAGAGAAAAAGAAGAGAATGAGAGAATATTACTATCTAATAGAGAGCCCAGTGCGAGGTGAAGCTTCAGGAGCCAGAGAAAGCCCAGTGCGAGGTGGAGCTCCAGGTGGAGGTGGATCGGACATGGGATGAGAGACTTGGGAGGATGACATGTGACATCGTAAGATGAAGTTTCTATTACCGCAGGAGGCTATCCCAAGCAGGTCTTAAGTCAGGAGGATCACAACAGTTGGTGAAGGTGGGATCGAGCGGCTTGGCTCGACTCCCATGTTTGCCCATCCATGATCAGCAGGCATGCCACAGGACATGAGGGCGAGATGGATCACAAGCTCTTAAAATCAAGTAGAGGCCGAATGTCAAGTCGAGGTAAAGATTGTTAGGATTTGATGCATCAAATTCGATCCACAGTAGAGGAGAAACAAATCATCAAGCAGTCAAGCTAGCTCGGATATGGGATCGAATTGGCTCGAGCTGAGATCGAGCTAGCTCAAACTACAATCGAGCTGGTCCTTTCAGATAGATAGAAAGTAGGAGTTTGGACGAGATGCAGTCAAGCCAACTTGACCCCTGACAGAGCCGGCTCAATGGAGATAAATAGAATAGGATGAAATTTTTTATTTGGACTCGGATTGTGATTAATCCAAAGGGTCTATGAGTGTTGCGCATGGACCGCCAAATCCAATGGCCATAGAGGGCTGATGTCATGATCTAAAGATTGAAAAATATTTCAAGATTCCATCAAGATCATATTTGACTCATATTAGGAGAAAGATCCAAGTTATGACTCCTGTGAATTGCTAAGAAGAAGATTCTCATCCTATTTAAAAGACTGAGGTGCTGTGGAGCATGAGATGGCGCATGCGGCATGAGAGGTACGTAGAGAGACTCAGATAGCTATCAAGAGAAGCTTGGCAGAGTGCCGAGTATGTGCAGCCCATGAGAGAAAGAAATAAAAAGTGCATAGCATCCGGCGTGGAGGCTATGAGGATAGAGCATTTTGTAGCTTCTGAGGGTCTTCTTGAAATTCTAAAAGAGCTTTTATAAGGATAGCTTCTAGTTGAGAGAGATTTATATATAATGAGTTGAGAGTGGGTGTTCTCCTCTTGCACTTATTTTTTTCTTTCATAGTAAAGTTTTGCATGTCCCGTGGAGGTGAGCCTTTGGACTGATTTACTGAAGGAAAATCCTGATTTCTCGGTCCAGGTTCGTTCAGATCTGATCAGATCAAGAGATATATTTTAAAAATTTTTTACTCTTTGATCCATATCAGATCTGAGATATTTCAGATCTGATTATTATTATTTTAAAAATTAAAATAAATTTAGATAAATTAAATTAGATTTAATTTATCTTGAAGTTGGTAATCCTATTACCCATTGATGATCCTGTAAGCAGCGGAAGGTTCTGGATTTAGCCACGCAAGTGCCTGACCTCTACCAATATCCACTCGGGCTGGATCTGGAGATCTTCTTCTTCTCTATCATATCTCCAAAAATTAGATTTGGATCTAATCTGGAGGATCTTCAAAACTTCTTTTGAAGATCAGCAGTTGTCCTTTGCAGCAGCGCAGCCTTCTAGCTTTCAGTCGCCTTTCTCTCATCTGGATTGCACCAACCAAGGTCCAAAACTTCTTTTGGATGTGGAGAGGAGAGGGAGAAGGTGGGTTTGGCATGGAGGAGGAGAGGAGAAGCAGCCTTGGGGCATGGAGAATTGTTATTCACTTTGAGTTGGGCGCAGGGTCTTATTTATAGACTAAGCGTGATCCAACTCCTCTTCTTCCCAACCAATCACAACCCTTTGTGAAATCAGATCTAAATCTGATTGGTGGGAATAGAGTCCCCTGGATTCCTCCTTAGAGGGTGCCTAAGACCAGTCAAAGTTGGTTCTTAGGAGAACTCTAATTGAAATCCAAAAAGGAGATGGAGTCCCTGTCCAACAGGGACTCCTGGGCGCCTCCAGCTTGGGCACACGCCAAGGGTGGCGTGCGCCCTCCTCCTTGCCAGGTTCTGGCAGGGGGACAAGCCCCCACCAGCTCTCCAATAGGTGCATGACACATGGACAAAAGTCAAAGTGTCAATGGTCAACATTTGACCAGTCAAAGGTCAACTTTTGACCAAAGTCAAAGGAACAAGAAATGGCAGGTGACCAAAAATGGCAGGTAATGTCTTACAAAATAAGACAACCTTTTCTGACTTGGACAAGCTCCAGTCAGACAAAGTGAAGGCCTCTAAATGAGCACAAACTCCTTTGGCTCAGTCAGGACAACTTATTTATGATAGTAAAAGAAGAACGTTAGGTTCAATCGAGTGCTAGCACGATTTTCTTGAACCTAATTGAATCTCATTCAGATCAATTGAACTGGATCAGTTCAATTGATGATCACCAGATTCAAACCCTTGTTTGTGTGATCCAGTTAGGTTCAGTTCTGTATGGTAATGGGATATGTCATGATCTCTATCATCGACATCATCGAAACTCCTTTCGATGGATCAGAACTCTTCTGATTCGAACAGCTAGAATGATCGATCATCTAAATCATTCTAATTGCTCCCAAAATCCACCAGTGACACCTAGCAGTATATGGTGGCAACCCATCAGAGCTGAATGCGAACCTCTTGGTGCAGCTACCTGTGTGATTAAGTTCTTCTATCTTGAGCCCCGATCAGATTAGGGTTAAGGTGAACTCGTCAAACCCTAGTCTCTGTCATATGATGTAATCATTCGATTTCAAGTCCAATGTGAAAACCTAAATAGAAACTCTTTCTATTATTTCACTCTGCCATGGCCATGGGCTTCTGGACTTGATTCTCATGATCATCATAGGGCTGCTCCTCTACCACCGAGGTAGATAGATTCCATCTTGATGCTATCCAGTTCCTACAATGAACATGCTATAGCCAACATACACCTCAGGATTCCATATGGCTAGGAGACCGAGTAATGGTGTAGTCAAACTATAACACCCTCAAGGTGAACTGCCGATGCACCTCAGGTCAAAGAACCAGACACACTACTGCAGCATCGAGTCAGTCATTGACGAGAAGGTAGACTTCCTAATGACTACTCGAGGTGGTCACGCTCAGTGCCCTCGTTCTCTAACGAGTATCTGTACTCTCGCTCCGGTGTCTCCACACCGTAGACTCAAGACTCATCTACTAAAGAGAAGCGATTGTACACCAACCTTCGGATCAATCACCATCCTCGTGATAATCCTATGATCGGGAGCATTTTATGAGTTAATAATGATTATTCATGTCTTAAATTTTCAACTCTTAAAAATATGAATTATCATTACCATTAACTCAAAGGATGTATCATAGACACTAAATACACATATGTGATAGAAAATAATCCATTTTATTGATATTAGCCAAAATTATAATTTTGCCCCTAGAAGTGTATTACAAGTGTCAGCCAATTCTGGCTTCTAGGGCACATATATCTAACAATTAGGTTCAGAAAAGATATGTATTTTTGAATTTATTTTAAATGATATCATATCAAACATATAGCTGACATTCTTCTCTTTTTGTAAAATCAAATAGTGATATTTGATACCAATTACTTAAACTAAAGTTCTCTTTAAAGACTTTGAAGATAAATTCTTCTGAAACTTTCTTGCCAAAAGATAAATCATAAAAAATTATTGGGGTGGGGGGGATACATGGAAAACTGGATGAATAGTAAGTTATTTGGTTAACCTATCAACATAATTAAAACTAAAGAATATCTTATTTTTTCTCTATGAATCTCAAATCAAAGCATTTAGAAAATATCAAAAATTAATTTTTCTTGTTGGTTTAAAACATTCATATCTAATAAGAATCTTTTAATTTAAATTCATTAATTATAAAATTGATATGAAAAGACTTAAAATATTATGCTAAATTTTAAAATAAATCATTTCATCCATAGCATGATATATAGAGGAGAGTGTATTAATCTTTAAAATCAAAGCATTCAATAACATGATATGAATTCATTACAAGCATTAAAATCAATCCATTAAACATAAGAAGTATTTCAAGCAAGAAATTTTATATGCAAGTATATTAATTAAAGGACTCATTCAATCAAAAAGATTTTAACAATCATTGATGGTATGATGAAGAAAAAAAGGTTTAGATTATACCAACAATCATCATCCATCATCTTGACATCCAAGGAATCCAAATAAAGATGTTTTTCTCTTTTAAGAGCATTGGATCCTTGGCAAACCTGCAAGATCACCTCAAAACTTTTGGTACCCAAGCCATCTTGGGTCTATAGGAGTTAGTATTTAAGGTTCTATTTGGATCCTAAATTTGTCTTATCAAGGTTTGACCAATTCTTTTAAAGTTGCATTCCAAAATCTTATGGCCAATTTGATTATATTTGAAGCACTTAAGAAATGATCTTTGATGGAAGCTCTTATAAAAATATCTTTTGTAGTTTGCTGTTTTCTTGAAGTATTAAAATCAATTTCTATTTTATTGAAAACAATCCCATTGGATTTTACCAAGGATTGAAGATTTTCAAAGCTAATTGTAAACTTTTTAGCTATAGGTTTCAAAACTTCAACTTCTCCTTTTAATTTCTTGTTTTCTTTCAAGAGCTCTTTCTTTTTAATTGAAAGATTTTTATTTTCTTCTAAGAAAGATTTTAGAATATCATTTTTTTTTAAGCTCAAGAATTTTTTAATCTAAAGAATTTTCAGATTTAATCAGATTTTCTTTTTCTTTAGCTAAAAAATTCTTTTTTTCAAGATTCTTCTTTTTAAATTAAAATTATTCTTTTCATTAGCTAAAAGAATATTAGATTTTTTTTATTTCCTTACTTTTCTGCCTTAACTTTTTAAATTCATTCATAAGTTCATTAAAGGTTTCAAATGAAGCTCATCAAATGTAAACTTCAAAAGAATTATCAATGTTTATCTCATCATTTTGAGCCATCAAGCAAAGATTTCCACAATGTTTTCTCATCGAGCTTGAAGTTCACTATCATTCAAATTTTAACTTCTTTTGTTTTGCTCCCCCTTGGGAACTTTCTGATAGGGGGCATTCTTCTTCCCCTTTTGTTTCTTAGCACTTCTTTTTCTTCTTTTCATCCTCATGAGACATAAGGCATAGGTTGGGGTGAGCTTCTTGAATTTCTTCTTAGGAGCTTGATTCTTCTATTTGATTTGCTCCCTCAAATTTTTTTTTCATGGATTTGAAGGCGATGGTTTCATCTTTCTTGGCTCTTCCTCTTCCTTCTTTTACATGTTCAACTTGCATGAGTACCCAAATACATGAAGCTTGGTGAGGTCTTTCACTTCTTGTATTGCATTACTTCCCAATGGCAAAGACTTAAAATTTAACAAGTTCTAAGTATAGATTTTGCAATAAAGTATATTCAAAAAATTTGAAAAATATTTTAAAAATTGACTCATATTTTTTTATTTTAAATATTTCATATTTATGAACAAGTAGTATTATTCTTTTAGTTGGGTTCCCCATTTCTTTATCATGCAAATTTTCTTTCATGTATAATGATATTTTATTAAATTCTTGTACATTAAGAGAACAATAAAGAACATTGATGCTTTTGCATTTAATTGAGCCATCCATCAAATTCATCCCAATCCTTTTTTGGTTTGGGAATAGACACAATCAATTTTTATTGTGGGTGTGTGTTTCATAGATTCTCATAATCATGTGCTTGTATGAAGATGCACATGTGTGCTTTCCAATAACTATAATGTGAGCCATTAAAAAGTGGAGGTCTATCTATCGAATATCCTTCAATAAACAAAGACTCTATTTGGATTGCCATAATCTTTAGCTCTAGATGGTTAGATCAATAATCAATAATAGAATACCTGCTCTGATACCAATTATTGCCCAGAGGTAGCAACCCAAGGGGGGGTGAATTGGGTTCTTATAAAAGCTTTGGCCAAATTTAACTCTAAGTAATTATGTGCTTTGATTTTAATCTAAGTGATGAGGATGAGATATATATAATATGAGTAGCGAAATTAAGATAACAAAATCAAACTATGAAAGTAAAGTAAGAATTATAAGCATGCAAAGTATATAGAGAAATAGAAGAAAAAGGCACAACACAAACACTCAAAGATTTATAGTGGTTCGGAGCAACCCGCTCCTATGTCCACTCTCCAAGTTTCTTTTAGGAATTCTACTATAATCTATCCTTGATTATAGTGTGTTTGTTTTTTTAGGCTCACAAACAAACCTAGTTAGTTTTCACAAGAGCACCAACCAAAACCTAACACCATTAGTTTTTCGGGTTCACTAACAACCCAGTTGGTTTTTCGGGATCACCAACCAAAACCTACAATGTCCAATTTTGGGCTTGGATGGGCCTAAACCCCAAGTTTCTTTCTCCAAAGAAACTTGTAAAGAAATCAAAAAATACAAGTAAAGTTTTAGCACAATATAAAAAATAGAGTATAAGCTCTTTTAAATCCTAAAGAACAAGCCGATAATGTGCTCGATTGAAGCTTGGCTTTTCTTCAAATTATGCTTGAGAGGATGTGGAAGATGTTGGAGAAGATTGCTTTGAAGGCTCACTGAAATCTATGCACAACACTCCTCTCTTTTTTCTTTTCTTTGGATATTCAATGTTCCTCACAAAATCTGAAAGATTCTCTCTCTAAATCCCTTAATCTCTTTCTTTTTTTTTTTTCAATTGATTCTCCACCTTTAAATACCTTTAGAGAAGGTTGGAGTAAGAGTTCTAGCTATTGAAAGCTCTAAAATAGCCATTGGGATCGAAAAATAGCCATTGAAAAACTATCCTTTGAAGGCTATCCGTGCAGATCGAGACCTCTCGATTTTTCATGAGACCTCTCGTCAGATTTTGAGACCTCTCAATTTTTCATGAGATGTCTCGCTAGAACCGTGAGACCTCTCGAGAAATCTACGAGATCTCTCACTCTCAGAGCACAGAAATGAAGTTTCTATCTTGAGAATGAGACGTCTCGAGTTCAACTCGAGACCTCTCGAGACTGTGCCAGAATACTGTTTCATTATGCCAGACCACTCGAGAGCTCTCAAAAAAAATCTAAGACATCTCAAAAAATTCTGACTTCATTTTTCTTCAATGTTTGACCTTCCAAACTTGAGTTTTTTGACCTCAAACTCTTTTAAACATAATTGCTTTCTTCAATTTTAATTTCTCTTCTTTCAATTATACTTTTTTCATAATAAGCCATCCAAATATGTGTGAATTTGCTATTTTAAGTATTTTGGCATGGCATCTTGAGGTGATTTATTCTTGAGATAAATTCTTCATTTTGGATACTTGAAAAATCCTATACACATTCTTGAAACACATGATTAGATACATAATATACTCAATATTTTAGAATCATCAAAATCAATCTCAAGGTCAACATCTTCAAAAGAAGTTTTGAAGATCTTCAAGATCAAATCTATATCTGATTTTTGAAGAATTGATTGAGAAGGAGAAGATCTTCAGATCCTACTTGAGTGGATATCGGTAGAGGCCAAGCGCTTGCATGGCTTCATCCAGAACCTCAGGCAAACATCGAGATCATCACAGGATAATTGAATTATCCAAAATAAAGGTATAATTAAATTAGATTTAATTTTAATTTTTATTTTATTTTTATTATTAGATCAATAAGATCAAATCTGAGGAGTCTCAGATCTAATTAGGATCTCAAAAATTTTTTTTTTGAAATATCCCTCTTGATCCAATCAGATCTGAACGAACCTAACTCAGAAAATAGATTTTTTTCTTCACATCTAACTAATGAATGATTAAGACCAACTATGGTTGGTCAACCTAACCACCATTTAGAGAGACACAATCAAGAAATCATATAATGAATGATAATTCCATTAACCGATAAGCACCAGGCCTTTGGGCCTCCAATGATTATCCAACTGATGGACCCATTATCATCCACTTTAATGAAAGGCTATGATCCAGTTATCATATAACTATTTCATTTTAGGGACCTAATAATTTTAGAGGATTATAATTATTTATTTAGAGTGAGTAGGTCAGATTAACCAGCTTGTCATGATCCTTCCACTGGCTTTCACCAAGTCAGCTTAAGGGAGATCAATAACAGACTAGTCTAGAGCACCTAAATCAGTCACACTGATTTACCTAGCTGACATAGGTCAACTCAAATTGTTAAGTGATCTGATCAAAACTCAATCTCATCAAGAAGGCAAGGTAAGTGAGATCGGTGGAAGGATCTGCTAAAGCTTGTCTTAGACACCATCGAAAATGGCTAGATAAGTGGGCTGCCAATTAAAAACCATCGATCGTATGTGCCAAACTTACCTTAGATACCAACTGATTTAATTAGTCTTAATTAGATAAACCTAACAGTTCGAAATAGACCACTTAGCCAAGAATCAAGTCCATTTGATTTTTATTAAAGACATAGACTTGACCAATGATAGAATGCAATGTTTGTCTGTTTAAAGATACCGTGTTTATCAGTTATAATCCAACCTTTTTAAAATAATTGAAAATAACGTAGATAGCAGTGAGTCGGATCGAATCTATAGGAAAGGTAGTGTTTTTAGATTTGAAATCTTTCATTTTTGAAAAGAAAAAGAGAAGAGTTTTGGGATAAAAAATGAAGTCGAAAAATAAAAAGAGAAAATTAAAAGGTGCAGGAATTTAAACTTGATACTAAGATCTACTAGTTAGATCTTAACATTACTTGCAAAGCAATAATTTAAGATGCAGAAAGTTAAATCAACAATAAAAAAAAAGAAGTAAATTAAAAGTGCAAAATAAATTTTTATTAATTAAATTTTAAAATTTAAATACATGAATTTTAAAAAAAAATAAAATAGCTTGATCTCTGATCTTGGATCGGCATTGGTAGAAAGATAGGG